>JAPYYD010000229.1:50771-101637 GCA_028551405.1 Uromys caudimaculatus | reverse complement strand
GGAAACATATTGTGTAAATTTGGTTTTGTCATGGAATATTTTGGTTTCACCATCTATATTAATTGAGAGTTTTGCTGGGTATAGCAGCCTGGGTTGGCAGTTGTGTTCTCTTAGGGTCTGTATGAGTTCTGCCCAGGATCTTCTAGCTTTCATAGTCTCTGGTGAGAAGTCAGGTGTAATTCTGATAGGTCTGCCTTTATATGTTACTTGACCTTTTTCCCTTATTGTGTTTAATATTGTTTTTAATATTGTTTTTAATATTCTTTCTTTGTTTTGTGTATTTGGTGTTTTCACTATAATGTGACAGGATGAATTTCTTTTCTGGTCCAATCTGTTTGGAGTTCTGTAAGCTTCTTGTATATTTATGGTCATCTCTTTCTTTACGTTAGGGAAGTTTTCCTCTATAATTTTGTTGAAGATATTTACTGGTCCTTTAAGTTAAAAATCTACACTCTCTTCTATACCTATTATCCTTAGGTTCTGTCTTCTCATTGTGTCCTGGATTTCACGGATGTTTTGGGTTAGAAGCTTTTTGCATTTTGCATTTTCTTTTACTGTTGTGTGGATGTTATCTGTGGTTTCTTCAACTCCTGAGATTCTCTCTTCTATTTATTGTATTCTGTTGGTGTTGCTTACATCAGTGGTTCCTGATCTCTTTCCAAGGTTTTCTAACTCCAGGGTTGGCTCCCTTTGTGATTTCTTTATTGTTTATTTATATTTTTAGCTCCTGGATAGTTTTGTGCATTTCCTTTGTCTGTTTGATTTTGTTTTCTTGAAATTCTGCCTGTTTGATTGTGTTTTCCTGTAATTCTTTAATGGATTTTTTTATTTCCTCTCGAAAGGCTTCTAGTTGTTTATCTCTGTTCTCTTGTATTTCTTTAAGGGTGTTACTCATTTCTTTCTTCATGTCTTCTATCATCATCATTAGAAATAATTTTAAATCTGAGTCTTGCTTTTCTGGTGTGTTGGGGTATCCAGGGCTTGCTGTGGTGGGAGAGCTGGGTTCTGATGGTACCGAGTACTCTTGGTTTCTGTTCTTTATATTCTTACCCTTGCCTTTTGCCATCTTGTTAACTCTGATGTTAGCTGATCTTACTCTGTCTGGTTGTGGCTTACCCCTCCTGCAGGCCTCTGTGTCAGTACTCCTTGAAGACCAATTCTCTCTGAGAGGTGTTTGGGTTTGGAGTGCTGTGGCACAGGGTCCGCACTGGGGTGCAGAAAGAAATCAGAAGGATCTTGTCCCCAGCTGTCCCATGGTTCCTATGCCCTGATGGCTCTGCAAGGGTCCTTCTTGATCCAGTGAGTTTGAACAGAAGTGGTGGTTTTGCCTATGCTCAAAGGTGTGTCAGCACTCCTGGGATACCGGCTCTCTCCTGGAGCCTTGTGGCCCAGGCTGAGGTCCCCAGGCACAGGCCCCTGGTGGCCCAGGCAGATGTCTCCACCCACAGATGAAACTGGAAGGTTCAAAGGTTTCCTAGTTCCGGGTTCTCAGGCCCTGGATCTCAGCGGATCCGGGTGGGTCTGGTTGTGAGGTGTTGCTCCCCTTAACCCCACTCACAGCTTTTCCATGCTCCTGGGAGGGTAGCTTTCTCCTGCGCTCATTGACTATGGACTCCTGGTGGCCCAGGCAGAGGTCTCCACCCACAGGTGGAAACCGGAAGCTGCCCTTTGTTCTTGAAAGGCCATAGCATGACTATTTTTGCCCCAGTCATGCAATCTGCAAATTCTTATTCAGTGATTATACTGAGATGAGGACAAATGAGAAAGAAGAAAACAAAATTGATATTTGACCTCATAACATTTATAGCCCTATAGGAAGACTGAGCTCCAGAGGTAAACAACTTTGCCAAATGTTTTCTTTTTATGACAGTGATTTGGGGGGGGGGATGGTTAAGATGGCTGAATGAACAAAAAAATGAATGAATGAATGAATGAATGAATGACCTATGTGTCAAAGAAGCTCCAGAAATGTCGACATGTACAGGATAACTGTAATGCAAAAATGCAAAGCCATTTTCACTTAGGAATAACATTACCTCCACAAGGCCATATACTGAAAATGACTTGACTGCATTGAAAAGGAACATAACACATCATCTACAGCCTATCGGATTACAGCCAACCACAGAGGTAAAAGACCACAGTTAAAAATGACCTACGTTTATTGACTAAATTCCTGAATATACCTAGAATTCCATTTTGAAATTTAATTCCAAGGTCAAAGTTATTTTAGGTCATTTATAGCATACATTTTTCACATTTGTTGCACATATAATAAAACACATTTGGTATACTCTTGTGGTTTGCCATTCAAAGTGACAAAGTCATTTCTGATTGCTCTTTATATTAATCATACATGGTCAATGTAAATCAATTATATCTTATAAATGAGCAAAATCAATTATTTTGCAGAAACTAGATCTTATGAAATGGAACATAAAACATCTTTTGAGGTATTAGATCTATTGAAAAATCATGATAGCTATTAAAACAAAGAAAATTTATTTTCTTTGTGAAAAGGTTGATATTCTAAATTCCTGTGAATGAATGCACTAATCTTATACTCTTGAAAATATTCTAAGAGCTTTACATAGAAGTGTTCTTTATTAATGTTGTCACCACAAATTTTCATCTCATGGTTTCTATAGAGCTAAGAAATGCTAAAGTGTCCATAGACAGTAAACACTCAAATTAGACCTCAAACTAATTGTGAGCTTCAGATTTCCCTTGTAATAACCACTTTTCACTTTCATTAAAAACAAATTATTTGCTCCTCCAATATATCTTGATTACAGTTTCCTCTCCCCCTACTCCTGCCATTTCCTCCCCACCTCCCATCCCATGCAGATCCACTCCCTTTCTGTTATTAGAAACAAACAAACAAAATATGGGATTCTAATAGGTAACAAAAAAAGAAACATATAATTGAAAGTACCCATTTCTTTATCAGTCAACAGCATGTAAAAATTCAAGAGTGGGATGAATTTAGAATAATTATGACAAAGATAACAGTGTTCATGAAGATTCAGAGTTATGAAACAATAGCGTATAAGCATGTATAGGTAACAGTAAATGATCAATAAATATCCATTTATAATGTCAGCAAAATTAACTACTAATACATTTAAGAAAAAAGTATAAAATTTATACTCTAAAATTATAAAATTGATGAGAAAATTTAAATATCTAAGTATTTTGGAAAAATACTAAGCTGTTGTACTAAAAGATATCTAATTGTTAAGACAGTAATATTCACCAAACTAATTGTTGTGGTTTGAATGTAAAGTATCTCTATAAGATCATGTGTTAGAATACTTGGATCCCAGCTGGCAGCATTGTTTGGGAAGGCTGTATGTCCTTTAGGACATACAAGGACATAGATCTTAGCTGGAGGAAGAAATGGGTAATCCTTGATGTTTGTTTTTGTTTTATTTATTTATTTATTTATTTATTTATTTATTTACTTTATATATATATATATATATATATATATATATGCTTTGTTTTTGCATGTTTTCTGTGTACCAAGTGTATGTTTCTTACCCATGAAAGCCAGAAAGGGGTATGGATCACTTGGTACTGGATTTACAAATGTGAGTAGTTGTTTGGGTGCTAAGACTTGGACCTGGGTCCTCTAGAAACAAAGTAAGTGCTCTTAACTACTGAAATATCTCTCTAGCCCCAATCCTTTTTGTTTTATAAAACTATAAGCTCTACTGACTAAAAAGCCCTAAAATACTGTCATCAGAGCTTAATTAGACATTCTAATGGCATTGTGGAAAACCTAAATGCCCAAAGAAATATATAGAAATAGTAGAGTCCCAATTCATGAGATTTCAGAAGGAACGAAGATTCCATAGTTTCCATAAGGAACTAGCAGAGAGGTCACTCATGTTATGTTCTAGCTAAGAATCTGTCTGTATATGTCCTGAGGAAGTAAGTAAGATTAAATTTACATGAAAATAATAAAATAATTTGTTTGATAAAGAAAAATTTAAGGCAAGATAACATTCAGCCCTGCATATAGTTAACACTACACACTCTAATCTAGCTCTACAGTGAAAGATGCAAATAATCAGACAAAAAGACATTTAAAATATTCAGGTTATAGAATGGTGTTCAAACAAATTTAAAACTATTGCCAACAATTGTGCAATTCTGAAGTAATTTCCTGCTTCTATAAATAAACCACCCTTGGAAATGGATCCCTAGGTCAGCATATACAGCCTATTGCCACAATGATCCAAAGGGTTGTGTTCAATCCCAAGATGGCAGCAGAACTTGGCATTGTTATCTGTATGGTACTGTCTTTGTTATCTGTATGGTACTGTCTTTCATGGTATGAAAAATTTAACATGAAAGATTCATGCTATGTTGCTTCAAAATTCCAGAGAACTCCTGAGGCCAAGCTACACTGAAGACAGCCAAATAAGGCTACATGAACAGACTGGAGCCTACCCAAGAAAGGATTTGTGTGGTATAGGCAAAAGAGCAGGCATGGCAAGTCTACCTAAAACCTTTGAGCTGAGTTGATTACATTATAAGTCATAAATGCTAGCCATGAAACTCCAAGAGTAAATGTTTCCCTGCAGGGTTTGTGTGGCGGTTAAAATATGCTTGGCCTAGGGACACTATTAGGAGGTGTGGCCTTGTTGGAGTAAGTGTGTCACTATGCACTTTTGAGGCTCCTAGGCTTAGGCTCCACTCAGTGCAGAAGAGACGCTCCTCCTAGCTACCTATAGAAGAGAATCTCCTCTAGGCTGCCTTTGAATCAAGTTGTAGAACACTTGTTGGTTCTTCCAACACCAAGTCTATCTGCAAGATACCATGTTTCCCACCACAATAATAGACTGAACCTCTAAAACTGTAACCCAGCTCCAATTAAATGTTTCCTTTATAAGAGTTGCCTTGGTCATGGTGTCTCTTCACAGCAAGAAAACCCTAACTAAGACAGTTTGGGTTTTTCTTTGGTACAATTTTTGCATGCTATGATACTTTCTTCCCTTTTGCCATGGGCACATCTGTTCTGCCATTCTTGATTGTAAGTATGTAAGTTGTATTTTGACTTCACTGAACCTAACATTTAAGAGATTTCTTTAAGACTCAGAAAACACATTGCACATTTGAACAATGTTGTGACTATTTAAGAGCATGGGGAATTTGGAAATTATATGAATGTATTTGGTATCATGAGATGTACATCAGCATATGAGGACTGAGGTGGAATGTTGGGGTTTCAATGTAAAATCTCAAGCTCATGTGTCAGTACAATTGATTAACAGCTGCTTGTGCTGTTTGAGAAGGTTATGAACTCTTTAGGAGGTAGAACCTTGGTAGAAGAAGTGGGTCACTAGTGCTGGGCCTTGATATTTTATAACTTGGCCCCACTTCTTGTTCTCAGTCTACGTTTTGACTGCAGAATCAACATGACAAGCAGCTTCCCACTCTTGCCACATACATCTGCAACTTTACCCTCTGAAGTAAAAGCTCCTCAAATTGCATCTTGTTGGGTATTTTGTCATATCAATGATGTATTAATAAATGCACTTAGCTATAGAGACAGCATGTTTCTGATGAAAAGCCAACAAATTTCTTCATAGAAATTGACAAGTTTCTTCGAAAATCCATATGAAATTGCAAAGGGTCTACATTAAACAAAACAACATGTTAGAAATATAACACTATGGAACTCCCACTTCTCAGATTCAAAGCAAACTACCAAACAACAGTAATTGACAGTCTTTCATGTAGACATATAAATCAATGAGATAAAATTAAAAATAGCTAAATCTTCCTTATATTTATGGTCAACTGATTTTTCTATAGTAGTGCCAGAACAATAATTTCTTTTTAGAAGTAGTACAAACATTGGGAAGCTATATGTCAAAGAAAATAAATATGCACTTGCAAATCAAATATCTGATAGGAGACCTGAATAAAAGTATATTAGTAACACTTTGAAGAAAAAAAGTTATTGGTGGTCTTACCCAGGTATGTAATTTGTGTGATACAATACTGACCTGCAGGTAATATATGTTCACTGGCAACACAGGAGCAAGATACATAAACTCTATTCAACACCACTGGCATGGCACATAGTATGTGCCCACTGGTGATACAATTGCCAGCATGAGTGAAGGGTCTAGATCCTACACAAGAGAGTAAGAATGTCATAATTGTCTTTCTAAATCTTGATAATTTCACTTAATGTTGTGTTGATGTCCAGGTCCGTCCATTTTCTAGAAAATATTATTTCATTATGTACATGTGCTTTGTTTTCCTGAAGATAGGCATTATGAATGGTATGATACAGAATCTCAAAGAAGTTTTAATTTATTGTGCTGATGGCTAAGAATTTTGAATAATTTTAAAAATATTTACTGATAATTTGTATTTCTTCCATTGAGAACTGTCTGTCTATTCATCTACTATAGAAAGTATCCATAACAAAATTATTCCATTCATACCATGGTCCGCCCACTCACAGTGGGTACCTCAGTAGGTACTGATTTTTTAACAAAGAGAAGTGACCTATATCTTCATTTTGGTGTGGCCCAGATCACTTCTCTTCCTGCATATTTCTCAAAAGTCCTAAAAGATGTGCTGTTCCTATGTACAGAGCCCTAACAGGAATAAGTCCTCCCACTTAGGAAATCCTATTCTCCTCAAAGAGACTTTAAATCTCCTGGGGTCAGATTACAAATCTCCAACTCCTTACTACCTTGTACAGAGCTGGTGAGTAAATGAGCTCAGCTTTAATATGAAAAATTTCAAAAAATCCAAAATTAAAAAAAAAATCCTATTGTAAATTTATTACAGAAACCGCAATATATTTATCAAGTTGTCAAGCTGGATTTTTGCTCTGGGTCCCTTCAACTATTTCTATCTATCTTGAAAGTAACAGATCAACTCCATATATGGCATTTGCATATGGCAAAATTTAAGTACGTGACATTCTAGAAATAATGATAAAATAGGAATTTTCAGCCCACCTAAAAATGATTGCATATACATTATACTTACCTCATTTAATTACAAAAAAATATTAAATGATAGTTATGAATATTGAGAATAAGCAAATGTTTTGCTATTCCTTCTGTGACTTTTTAAATATTATTGAATTTACTAAACAATGAAATGCCCTAATTTTTTAGTCCAAACACTTTCTTGGCCCTCGAATATTTTCAGAAATAACTTTTCCTTGTTAATTCACAATCTTGGCTACATTTCCTGCTAATTTTGAACATATGTTGTATTCAAAATATGTCATTTTTCCAAAACAAATTTTGGCAGGAATGATTTTGGGGAGTGGGGAATTGTGATCCTGGAACAAAGAAACAGAGCTGTCTGAAGGTGCTGTAACATAGGACCTTCATTTGTTGTTCTTGATTTCCTTTTTCTTTTTTCACCCTTCTTTGGGTATACCATGGCAATGTGGCATGTGGGGGAGTAAGGGCTTATGAAATGCTGGCACAACAAAGAACACATCCTAAAGTTAACATCTTAATTGTAATTTTGTTTTCAAAATAATCTCACAAATATTAATAACCTTGTAGAACACATGTTGCAAAGAGAAGTTAAGATCCTAATAACTGGACGAATATAAGTTATATTTGAAAGCAATAAGCTGATAATAAAATGTACAAAGTTCCTCAGGATCAGACATCCTCACGGTGACAGCATCTGGAAAATACCAGGCATTTCTAGTCACATAAGACTGTTTTATAATCTGTGTCATTAACGTTAAATGGAGAGAAGAACACTCCCCCATTGTTGGTGGGATTGCAAGCTGGTACAACCATTCTGGAAATCAGTCTGGAGGTTCCTCAGAAAATTAAACATAGTACTACCTGAGGACCTAGCTATAACACTCCTGGGCATATACCCAAAAGATGGTCCAACATATAACAAAGACACATGCTCCACTATGTTCATAGCAGCCTTATTTATAATAGCCAAAAGCTGGAAGTAACCTAGATGTCCTTCAACAAAAAAATGGATAAAGAAAATGTGGTACATTTACACAATGGAGTACTAATCAGCTATTGAAAACAATGAATTCATGAAATTCTTAGGCAAAGATGGATGGAACTAGAAAATATCATCCTGAGTGAGGTAACTCAGTCACAAAAAAACACACTGATAAGAGGATATTAGCCCAAAAGCTCAGAATACCCAAGACACAATTCACAGACCACAAGAAGGAAGACCAAAGTGTGGATGCTTCAGTTCTTCTTAGAAGGGGGAACAAAATACTCAGTGAAGGAAATACAGAGACAAAGTGTGGAGCGGAAACTGAAGGAAAGGCCATCCAGAGACTGCCTCAAAAGGAGATTCATCCCAATCCCAGACACTACTGTGGATGCCAAGAAGTGCTTGCTGACAGGAGCCTGATATAGCTGTCTCCTGAGAGGCTCTGCCAGAGCCTGACAAATACAGAGGCAGATGGTCACAGCCAACCATTGGACTGAGCACAGGGTCCCCAAAGGAGAAGCTAGAGAAAGGACTAAAGAAGCTAAAGGGGTTTGCAACCCCATAGGAAGAACAACAATACCAACCAACCAGAATCCCCAGAACTCCTAGGGACTAAACCACCAACCAAAGAGTGCACATGGAGTGACCCAAGGCTCCAGCTGCATATGTAGCAGAGGATGGCCTTGTCAGGCATCAGTGGGAGGAGAGGCCCTTGGTCCTGTGAAGGCTCGATGCCCCAGTGTAGAGGAATGCCAGGACAAGGAGATGGGAATGGGTGGGTGCGTGGGAGAGCACCTTCATAGAAGCAGGGGGAGAGGAATGGGATAGGGGAGTTCTGGAGGGGATACTGGGAAAGCAGATAACATTTGAAATGTAAATAAATAAAATATCCAATAACAAAAACATTAAATGGAGAGAAACTACCAAATAATGTGTTAAAATGACACAAGTCCACTGCTACGATATACCCAGCAATTCATGATCAAGGCATACTCTAAAACACTTGTAAAGTGGAAACCTCTAGTTTCATTGGAAAGTTAGTTATGTCAAATGGTGCTTTCCTGAAGCCGACTCAGATCAAAATATATTTTGTTAAAGCAGACACATGAAGGAGTATTTTCCTGAAGGGAACACAGGAGAAAAGGTTTGCTAAAGCCTACTTCTGAAGGAATGAAGCAGGCAAAGGTGAAAGAATGTTTTGCTAAAGCAAACACATGAAAGAACTCATGATGTTAAGAAGCACCCAAAAGACAGGAGGCAATGCTGAATGGTATTGGTACACCTTGCCATTCCTTAATGGTCGTCATTTGTTGTAACTTCTTAGAAAGAAATGCACAAAAATTTCTGGAGGTGTTCTAGAGGCCCAGTTACCTATTCATTAACCCTTCTGACCTGCTTGGCCAACTTTCCAGAAGCCTAAACACAAGGATCAGAGTTGAGTTAGTATATCATCCCCAACAAGATCCCAGAAATATTAGAAAGCATTCCTAAGATCATAGGGTCAACTAGCACTGTCAGGTTATCAAAGACACAAGAGGAGACTTGCCAAGCACTGTTCAAGACAGAAGAAAGCATCAGTTAAATTAGAGACTTAACTGGTATAATCTGGCATAATCTTCTGGGGACAGTTCTAAGAATATGGCATTCATATGTATGTGTATATATAAAATATGTATATATGTACATACATGTATATATGTATACTTATGTGTCAGTAAATAACTAATACCTCTAGTACATGTTATATATAACAAGTATTTACAAAAATTACATATTGTTATTAGTAAGTAAATTTGAGTTTTAAGGTATTGAAATCTTCCAAACTTTCATTCCCTATGAAGATATATGCTTCATCTATCAGAATTAAATATAAAATGAGGCTCCAGTATAAATCTGGCTCAGTTACAGATAAGCAGATGGCACCTACTCCAGCAGCAAGAGGAACTTGATTCACAGATATAAAATGATTAAAATGCAAACAATAAAGTTGTTTTTATATATTTTCAAATGAAGACATTATTTCAGAAATTTAAATGCTCAGTTTGATATTTTTAAAACTTCCACATCTTGAAAGCTAATTTTCTTCCAGGAAGCTCTGGGAAAACTCTCTTTTAGAAGTCATCTGGATGGCTGCCACTGCCTTTTCCTAAATACAAAAGAGTGAGAAACAAAACATGCAGAACAGTAGTGGTGAAAGCTAACTACTGTCTAAATATTAAGAAACTTCACTTCCACTATTTAAAACAGTGCAGCTCACTTGAGCATTGTAGGCAAAGAATATAGCTCCTGTTGCTAAGAAAGGAGGCTCCTTCCTGTGGGCTTCAGAGATGCGTGGATCTAATGTGAGACAGGAATGCTTTACTCTTCAGCTACCTTTGAAGCATTGTGAGTCAACCATAATGATCCATATATGCCATCCTCTGGCTATCCAATTTCTTTGTGCACTCTTCAAGTCACAAACCTAGGAGATCATTGGAAGCTGCAAGTGTCACATACTAGATGTCACATATTACATCCTGGGAGGTAGAATCCTGTAGTACTATACTATGATACAGAAGGCATAAAAAAAGGCCTTTAGAAGTTTATTTTAGAATGTCACACATACACACACACACACACACACACACACACACACACACACACACACACACACACAAACGAATTGGGATAAAAGTTAATAATGTAGCCCAAGAAAAGACAATCTGATGGTGACTTATCTTCATTTTTCCATTTCCTGTGTATCTCATATTTCCTTGTGTATCTCATATTTTTAAACAAGCAAACAACAAATATTAAAATGCATGGCTTGACTATAACAGTGGAAGAGACATTAAAAAGAACTGAATTTAAAAGAGCATAATACAAATGTCTTTATTTGAACAGTGGATAATATAAACCTTTAAAATAAATTTTAGCTATTTCTTTTATTGTTGAGATTATAATATAAATGTATCATTTCCCATCAACTTAAAATTTAACATTTTACTTTTTCTTCTTTGACAGTTTTGTACATGTATACAGTTCATTCTGGTTACTCTTAGCTCCCAGTCTCCCTTATCTTCCTCTTATGCTTCTCATCTGCACTTCCTTGCAGGAGTTCTCTTTCAAACATTCATGTCTCTTTGGTTTGTTTTGTTTTGTTACCCATGCTGCTGAACCAACACCATCTGTGTGACCATAGGTTTTTGGAACTGTTCATGAAAGCCTGGTGGCTTGTCCATGGGTACATCATTGAATAAATGTCTCTCCCCTAGAACCTACCACTTTCCAATAGTTCAGCTAAAAAGGAATAGGGCCCCGTGAGCCTTTCCCAGACCCACAGTCAACTAATGAGGAGCTCAGCTTTGTACAGGATGAATAGAGATAATCTCAGCCACTCTAGAGACATTATTGTAATGATTAGAAAATCTCCAAAAGATATTCCTTTGTCTTTTATCTGGTTCTTCAATTCTTTCCTACCTCTTTTCTCTGAAGTTCTTTGAGCATTGGAATTTTTGATAACCTAATAAAAATGTCTAATATTTGTATAAGTGTCCTTGAGGACAAAAGTAAAGCTAAATGTGTATGTAAATAATAGCTAGAAACACTCTAAATTGGCAAGAAATACAAGTCCAGATATTTTAGGAAATAAGTGTGACCCAAAGCAGGTAGATGACTTAAAGATATCAAGAGAACTGAAGACAAAGAAAAATTCAAAATAATTAAAAAATAACCCACACTCAGATGAAAACAATTCAAGAGCAGCTGGATCTTCATCGGAAAACTTGGAGATTAAAAAAAAAAGGCACGAACAATTTTCAAGTGAATTTTAAACTCAGAAATAAAACATCCTTGAAGAAGGAAGTAAAAATCATCAGCTTCTTAAAAGAAGGAAAGAAAAAAGGCTTTTTCAGTAAATACAGCTTTGAAACAATTGACCAATGTGGAATTAAAGTACATGAGTAGGAACTTTGTATTACTAGGAAGGAAGACAGGGAAATTTGCATTACTAGAAAGAAAAGCAGCAGTAATGAATATATACATGGGAAATCCACCAGATCTCCTCCTCCTAAGTCTTGAAACTATGCTGAATAAATGAAAGATATTTTGTGATGTAGCAAAAATATCTACCCAATAGATTAACTGTATGGTGTAGATACTATTTCTATTTTCTTTTTAAAGGGAGAAATTCTGTCTCTCTCTCTCTCTCTCTCTCTCTCTCTCTCTGCCCTTCCTTCCATCTTTCCCCCTCCTTCCTCTCTCCTTCTCTTTCTCTCTTTCTGTATGTGTGTCCACCTGTATATGGTATCTTCAGAGGCCAGAAAAGGTTGTTAAATCCCCAGAGACTGCACTCCAAACAAAAAGGAGCCATTCAAGGTGAGTTCTGAGAACGGAATTCAGGTTCTCTAAAAGAGCAAAAAATGCTCCTACATGCTAAGCCATCTCCCCAGTCCCTTTAACATTATCTCTAGGGTAAAATAAGGAGAGTTGAAGCACCTTAAGTAAGAATAAGAGTAATGATTGCACTCAGGCAAACTGGTCCTCTAGGCCTTAGCATATAATCTTGCCCAAAGTTAACGAATGAGAATATATTTATCTATAACATACAATCATTCGAAAGCTAATAGACACGATGGCCATTTTAACATTATAATAAATATTTAATAAAGGTCAGCTAGATAGAGTTTTATAAGGCAGAATTAGCATCTTGTTCTACTCCTCTAGATTCACAGACACTATAAGCAACTCTAGACATATTTTTATTCAAGAGACAAAAACTTTTCAGAGAAAAAGGATTTCTAGCTCATCAATAAAACCAATGATCAAGAAATATGAATTCCCCTAACAACACACAACTTCATTGAAGAACAGGAGTTTTTCTATGAATAAGAAGATGCTATTTGATTATTTGTATAAGTATTGAAAGGAATTTCTAAGAAAGTTTGTGACCAGAGATTGATTCTCTGAAAAGCAGTGAAGAAAGCTTCACAATAAGAAAAAATTAGACTCCATCCCACAGTGATAAAGCCTGTAGAACCTCAACTATGCAGCATATACTATGAAGCTGCTTCCAAAACAGTAAGTCAAATAAAAGCTTGGAAATATCACAATGGGACAAGCCTATAACCCTCAAGAGCTTCAAATCAAATTGTAGGCATCAGTTACACAGTAACTCCTCCAGTGGACTTGTCAGCCGTGGAATAAAATCCAGTTTTTTATAGTTCTTGCTATATATCCTGGGCCACAGCTGGGAGCAATTTTGAAAGTAAATTCTCATGAACAAAATATGTCAGAAACAGATAAACACATTTGTATGTCTCCACAATGTCAAAATTTATTCAATAGCAATAAATTAACAAGATATAATACTTGCACATATACCCATGCCTACCCATGTTCCATCTACCAAGCTAACCTTGCTCACTGACCTCACCATGACTACCCGCTTGTTCTACTCTTCCTATCCACACATACTCACAATAACTAACATTTAGTATATACAATATTATCAAAATTCTTCTAATATCTAAACCAATCAGTACTCAACAAGTGTCTGTTCCACTCACCTGATATTCAACCATCAAAGTGAATAATGTCTGGATAAAAACTAGTGCTGAAGACAAAGTTCAACACAGTAGTTACAGCCTGGGCTCTGGAGCTTCAGTCTCACAGACAAACGTATCATGAAAACTGTAGTATAGTTGGGTCTGCCTTGACAACTACCAACACACCCACTGAGAGAAGACATGCAACCTGAATTAAAAGAATAGTAACACCAACAAAAATCTAAACCCAACTGTATTAGTCAGGGTTCTCTAGAGTCACAGAACTTATGGGTAGTCTCTATATAGTAAGGGAATTTGTTGATGACTTACAGTCTGTAGTCCAACTCCCCAACAATGGTCAGCATCAGCTGTGAATGAAAGTCCAAGGATCTAGCAGTTGCTTGGTCCCACAAGGCACGCAGGCGAAGAGTGACTCTTCCTTCTTCTAATGTTCTTATGTAGGTCTGCAGCAGAAGGTGTGGCCCAGATTAAAAGTGTGTACCACCATGCCTGGATCTAGGACTTGCTTTGCCCAAGCTGACCTTGAACCCAGAGATCTCCTTGCCTCAGTCTACTGGGATTAAGGGTGTGTACTACTTTGCCTGGGGCTAAGTTTTTCAAGGCCACTATGCCTCAAGATCCATGCCAAGATGCAGGTCAGAAACTTGGGTCTTCCAGACTCAAGATCTGGATCACAAGTGTGCCTTCTAATTCTGGATGGTAGTTCACTCCTGAAATAGTCAAGTTGACAATCAGGAATAGCCTCTACACCAACCATCTAAACCAAGATAGTCAGGACCAGTAAAAAATGCAGGTAACAAAAAAGAAAAACAAAAGAAAAAGATAAAAAGGAAAAGAAAAAGAAAACAGAAAAAAGACAACTTCTCTCCTCCAATAATAATCAGCCCCGATCAAAATAAAATTCCTGATGCACAACTCAAAAAAATGATTACAAATATGATTAAACAAATTTGTTTTAATTTAATGTTAAGGAAATGTACTAGCCGGGCAGTGGTGGTACACGCCTTTAGGGAGGCAGAGGCAGGTGGATTTCTGAGTTCAAGGCCAGCCTGGTCTACAGAGTGAGTTCCAGGACAGCCAGGGCTATACTATACAGAGAAACCCTGTCTCGAAAAACCAAAAAAAAAAAAAAAAAAAAAAAAAAGGAAATGTACGGACAAAATGGTACTATGGGGGGTTAAGAGCATTTGTCATACCTGCAGAGAATCCAAATTTAGTTCCCATTCACATGGTAGTTCACAACTATCTGTAATTCTTCTAGTATCTACAGATACCAGGTATGCAAATTGTGTTCTTACATACATACAGGAAAAACACATACACCCATAGAATAAAATAAAATAAAATAAAATAAAATAAAATAAAATAAAATAAAAACTTTTATTTATTTGTATAAGTAGGCTGCTTTGCTGGAGAAATAAACTCTTCATTTTATCCTGAAACATAGAATCCGCAAAGTACCTATTTTTGTGAAGAAGTCATCTCTAGTGGGAGGTGTAGGCAGAAGGCCACCAGGTTTTCTCAGTGCAACTACATTTAGGAGCATGTCAGAAATTAAATTACTCTTTTTAAATTGTTCTCTAGACCTTTAGTACAATGTATCATTGTAACTTCAATCATTTTATCCAAAACAAACCTCCAGCAATAACATTAAATAAATACATAAATAAATAAATAATATATAAATAAATCTTTTAAAAAAGGAATACAAAACAATAGTAAATATAAATATATGAAATTTTGGAGCTTCCAATTTTCTGAATCAAACACTAATGGATATAGAAGGTAAGATTATTCAATACAATAGGAATAGGTAATTTTAGTACCTCACTTTCAGATATACATAGCTCATCCAAACTAAAATCCAATGAATAAACCTAAGTGTTAAACTATATCATAGAACAAACAGACTTAAAAGATGTTGAAAATTCTTTAACCAATCTGACAAAAAGAATGAGAAGAGCCAAATTAACAAATAAGAAATGAAAATATATTATAATCAGTTCCAATAAAATCCAGAACATCATTAAAGAATTCTTTGTAAAACTATACTCCAAAAAGCTGGAAAACTTAGAAAAAAATAGATGAATTGCAAAGTGTGTATGAACTACCAAAATTAAAAGCAGAAGTTATTCTACTCAAGGAAACCAAAGCTGTAATCAAATGCCTCCCCCACAAAGAAAAACCCAAGACCAAATAGATTCTGAGCTGAATTCTATTAATCTTTTAAGAAAGAGTAAATCTCTCAACTTGTACAAAATAAAAAGGGATAGGAAACTCAAATTTACTCTATAAACTCAGTATTTTTCTGAAACCAAAACAGAATGAAGTTAAAATACAAACTATAGAACAATTTCTCTGATGGATATAGATACAAAGACTCCCAACTAAAACACTTGAAAAATAAATTCAGAAAGACATTAAGAAAAACATATATCATATATATCATAAAAAGCTTCATCCAAGTTAAGATTGTTTCAAAATATGCAAATCAACAAAGGTTCATATAAATAAAGGTTCTTATAAATAAAAAAATTCAAATAAAATGTACATGAACAAACATTCATTTAAATAAACTTGAAAACAGAAATCACATGATCATTTTCAATAGATACCAAATGGGCATTTGACAAAGTTCAAAATGACTTCATAATAAACATCCTGGAGACATTAAAAATATAAAGAACATAACTTGAAATAATAAAGGCCATATAAAATAAAGGTATAGCCAACATCAGGTTAAATTTGGGGAAACTGAATTTACTCTAAAATCAGGAAGGTACAAATATATCCACTGTGAGCTCTCATTCAAATTGTGTTAAGTCTGGCCAGAACAATAAAACAAAAGAAAGACATATAAGAGATAAAAAAGGAAAAAGAAGAAATCAAACACTTCTGATCTGTAGATGCCATGATTCTATACTTTTATAGACTATACCAGCAAACTCTCAGATCTAAAAAAATATTTTCTATAAACCTACAAAAAGTAAACTCAACATACAAAAATTTGTAACCTTTCTCTGTATCTTCAATGATCTTACAGAGAAAGAAATCAGGAAAAATATCCCACTCATAATGTCTTTAGCAAAAAAAAAAAAAAAATAAGTACCTATGAATAAGCTTTACCCAGAAAAGTGAAAGACTTCTACAAAGAAAACTTTAAGTCATTGAAAAAGAAAATAAAACAATATACTAGACAACCAGAAAACCTTCCATGAACCTCGTTTGGCAAAACTAATATAGTGAAAATAGCTATAGTACCAAAAGGAACTTGCAGATTGAATGAAATACCCTTCAAAACTCCAATGTTATTCTTCATTGAACTAGTAAAATCATCACAAGAATGCATATGGAACCGCAAAATGTCATGAATAGTCAATCAGTCCTAAGGGAAAAATATGGATGGAGTATCACAAGAACGGATATCTAGTTATATTACAGGGCTATAGTGACAAACGGAGAAAAACCAGTAAAACAAAAGAGAGAACATAGAAGTAAAATGACAAAGCAATGATCACCTAATTTCTGACAAAAGAAGCAAAATTATGAAGTCAAATAAAGAACCTATTCAATAAAATGTGCTCACAAAACAGGACATCCACATGAAGAAAGAAACAAGATCTATATCTTCATCCTGTACTAAAATCAACTCAACCTCAAAGAGCTTAATTTAAAACATGAAAAGGAAATATAGGAGTGCTTTTCAAGTTATGGGTGTTTTGGCAAGAACTTTCCAAATAGAACCCTAATTGCATAAGACCAGAAAATTGGACTCCTTGAAATGAAAATTTCTTTAGAGCCAAAAAAAAAAAAAAAAAAAAAAAAAAAAAAAAAAAAAAAACAACAACCAGAAAGGGAGAAAAATCTTTACCTGCTATACTTCAGACAGAAGGCTAATGTACAGAATCTACAAAGAACTAGTAAACAGCAAGAATAACCCCACCAATGAGTGAAAGTGCTAATGACAAGAACAGACAGTTCCCAGAAGAAGATACAACAGAGCCAACAACACGACTTGAAAATGTTCACCATCCCTACTCATCACAAAAATGCAAATTAAAATTAGTTTGATATCACACCACTTGAGTCTGCATGACTATCATCAAGAAATCTGCCAACAAATGCTGGTGATGTGGAAACCTCCTTTCCCTGCGATGGAGATGCCCACTAATATGGCCATTATGGAAGTCAGCATGTAGAATTCTCAAAACATTAAGAATAGTTATCCTTCACAAAAGATTCCAAATCAAGCAAACAGCTTTTTGATTCTTTATGTCAAGCAAAACAGTTTACAGAAAGATAAATTGTATGTGCTTTCTCTCATATTCGTGACCTAAACTTAAATTCATATGTGTGTAAATATATCAGAAAACTAGATCTACCAAAAATCTAGAAAAGTAATCATAAAAAGAGGAGAGTTTTTTTGTGGGTTTTTTTTGTTTTGTTTTGGTTTGGTTTTTTGGTTTTTTGAGACAGGGTTTCTCTGTGTACCCCTGGCTGTCCTGGAACTCACTCTGTAGACCAGGCTGGCTTCAAACTCAGAAATCTGCCTGTCTCTGCCTCCCAAGTGAGGGGATTAAAGGCGTGCGCCACCACTGCCCTGCAAGAGGGGAGTTTTTAAGGAATGTGGGAAATTGAGAGGGTGTAGATTACATGTAAAATGCAAACAGAAGACGACTAAATGGGGAAAGAAAAAGTAATGAGCTAATATCAGGGTGAAAAGGGAGGGGAAGGCTTGAGAAAAAAGTAAGATGATACTCAACGGATTTATCTAAAATATTAAATTTTAAAATACAATGTAACCAAGAAAATAATACAATCATTAAAAAAGAGGAAAAACTGTAAAATTTTGAAAAAAGAGATGAAGTTATTGCAAGATGCCAAAACTTCCCAGAGTCCATGAATCAGGAAGATAACTCTCACTAACTGGCCATAATAGCAAAAGTAATGTACACATCTGAAGCAATACCCAAATGCCAATAACATTATTCACAGAAATATGAAAAGAATCTAGAATTTAGATGTCATGAAATGCAATACTATGTATGTTAAACTAGAATTAATTTTAAAATAGTAATAAAGTTGGAAAGATCCTGGAGTAAAAAGGCCTAACCGCCCCCCCCCCCCTTGAGCTTCAGCCCTGATGTAAATAAAGTATAAAAGTAACTGGGAAATTTAAAACCGTGCTTGAAACACACGCACACACACACAAACTCTTACACCATCGCTGTGCTTGTTTCTTATCTATATTTTTCCCCAGTGCGAGGATGTACCTAAATCTGGGGAGAGCTGTGGCGTTAGAGTTTAGATGGTACTCTGAACCCTACAGCTGGGGAACAGGCAGCTCATCAAAGAATTGACTTGCTCTAAGGCAGAAATAAACAGAGTTGCTGTTCTATGGAGCAACATCTTTTCACCACCAGGAAGATGCACAGCTTTGCAGCGAACACAGACAACAGTGATGCTACAGACAGGTATAAGAGTTATCATGAGTGTTGACTCTTGTAGAAATCTAACATAATTCACTCTCAAAAACTAAAATTGCTTGACATTCCACTGAAACTTGGAAAGTATCTTAATAGTAGAGGACGCATCCAATGTGGGCAAGACTATAAATTCATGGCAGAAGGGGAGGGAGGGACAGAGGGAGGGAGGAACGGAGGGAAGTAATGAGGAAGGGAAAGTAAATCAGAACATTTTCCCATTCCAGGTTTTTGGTTTTTCTTTTATTTTTTTCTGAAAATCGTTAATATCGCCTGTAAGAACACAGCAGTCATGCAGGCTGGTGGAACACCAGCTCTACCTTCTTTCTGGGGCTTCCAGGATCCCTTCAAACACAGCGAGAACCCCAAGAACCCACAACCCCCTTATCCGTGATGATCTCTTCTTTACAGGTTCCTGGCTTAGCTGTCACAGGAAGATCCAGCTCAGGAGCATCTCAGGCCAGAAGACCAGTAGCTCACACCCAAGTGAGGAAGCCAGGCCCACATATGTGGTATTCCTATCGTTTTCCTTCTCGCTTCATTTTCTACAACTGTGAGGAACTATCCTGATATTTGCTTGACAGGAAAAAAAAGTAAACAAGAGCAATAGCCGCCACTAGTACCATAGAAACATGAAGTATTTCCTGTTGGAGAAGCTTACCAGCCCCAATCCTGGGGGCAGATAGGAAATCCAGTACACGCTGCATTGCTCCAAAACAAATGCCTACGCCTAAACACCCTGTGTCACCCAGTTTCCTGCAGGTGGTGATGTAAAGCATCCTGGAAGCTGCCTAACCCAGAACAGCAACATTCTGTGCTTAGCTTTGCCTTAGAACAGCCAAACAGATTCACAGTGCAAGGAGGCCTCTGAAGTGCCCCAATAGAAAACAGCAGAGCGGCCCAATTGAGCACCTTGCTCCACCAAGGCCCTAAGAAGCAGGCAGGTATACCAGGTAGTGTACTCTATACAACAGACCCAGAGGAATAGGCAGAGACCCTGCCCATGAACTCTAGGTCATGTCTATCCACCTGGAACAATCCATGCAACTCACCCTTCACGTGTGCTGGAAGGTGATTGGAAGTCACTCCTCTCCTATAGTATAAGATGCAGCCAGGCAAGCTATCCTGAAACCCTAATACCAAGGTGTAGCAAGAAAGGCGGGGCCACCACTATGTAAACGCCAGGGGCATGTGCAGCCACAAAAGCATCTCCTGCAGATGGACCTAATTGAAGACTGCCTGAGAGACCAAGCATTGCTGGTGCAGACAATGCCAGCCAATCAGGAACTGCTGTTTAGACGAGATGCTTTCTTGGGACCAATGGGACACGGGTGGGAGGTATTAAAGGAGCTTGCAGCAGTGTTCGGATGAGCTTGTTTCGCCATTTGTCTCCTGCTCCCAGAGTCTGTGTCAACAACACAGACTTGCACCGCCTCCAAGGGCAGTTAGGGTCAGTTGATGAGTAACCCAGGGCAACACCAAGGAGTAATCTTCATTCTATAAACTTCTGTGGCTCTAAGCAGCAGCTGAGAATCTCCTTCTAAGAAGCTAGAACCTGGCATCACACAACTTTACAAGGCCCACTGTATGAAACCCACCAAAGTGGCCTCAGTGGCTCATAGGAGGTTTCCTGCCATCTGCATCTCATCTGCAAGAGTCCTTCCTCATATAACCATGCAGCTCTCTAGTGACCCACACTTAGCCATAAGCACCACGAGCTACATCCCAATTGCTTGAGTACTCTGCCAAGTCCTGGAAAGCAGGCTCTTGGGGTGCACACAGGCATTGCCAACATTGATTTGAGCTAAAGAAAGATTGTTTTCAGACACTACACTGCTGCAGCAACAGGAAACAAAGTCAGAATAGCCTACTTAAATAATACCATAGGGCACACCTTCAGATGAAAGTTCCCTATTATGAAAGATGGCAATTAATAGAGAAATCAGTTACTATAAATACTAACCAGGGGGACACAAGAATGAGACTCCCAAACAAAAGGAAAATGACGAAATTGACTGAAAGGGACTTCAAAATAATGATTTTAAAAAATTCATAAAGATAAAAGAAAATGTAGAAAATTCAGAAAGATTTGTGTGGGGAGGGGATCACCCAAGAGTGAGCCATCATAATCAAAGATGGCTCAATGGGTAAAAAGCTTGCTCTACAAACATGAGGGGCCAAATTTAGATCCCTGGCACCCATGCAAAAGCCAGGACAATGGTGCATATGGATACCCTTGGCATTTGGAGGGAGAATCAGACAGATTCTGAAGCGTGCTGCACAGACAATCTAGCTTAATTGGTGAGCTCCAGACAGAGGGAGACCTTGTCTCCAAAAAAAATATGTAGAGTAATTAAAAGTCGGTACTTAAAATCAACCTCTGGCCTCCCATTGGATGTTCACACACACACACACACACACACACACACACACACACACACACACACACACACACACACTAAACAAACAAATTCTAAAAGTAAAGAATTCAACACATAAAAGGTGATGTTGGATTACAACTTTGCAAAGTAGAGGTGCATAGAATTAAACGAATGAATTTGGACACTAAAAGAGCCCTAGAAGTTGACATAGTGCCTACAGGACACTGAGGTGGCAACAGGAAAGGAGTACTGCACACTGCAACCACAATCCATATCCCTAGCCATAGGATGCCCTATTTGGGGCAAATAGAGTAAACAGGATGGTCATAGCAGAATTAATTTCCATGGATGCTGCTATCCTAGTGACTAGAGAATTCCAGAGTGACCAAAAATCTAGAGCCCCTGTCTGAAACATATTCTTGCATTATAGTCCAGACTGACAACCCTCTTTTTTTTTTTTTAATTTTTTTTGATAGTTTATTTACATTTCCAATGTTTCCCCTTTTCTGGGTCTCCTCTTTGGAAACCCCCTATCCCCTCCCCAACCCGCCTCTATAAGGGAATTCCACCTCCCACCCACCTGCCCACCCATCCCCATATTCCCACCTTGACATTCCCCTTTACTGGGGCCTCTAACATCCTCAGGCCTCTCCTCTCTCCCTGATGGTCATCGAGGTCATCCTCTGCCACATATGTGGTCCAAACCATGAGTCCATAGATGTGTATTCTTTGGTTGGGGGTCCAAACTCCAGGACGACCGGGGGGAGGGGGGGGTCAGGCCCATTGACGCTCTTGCTCCCTCCAAGGGACTGCAAATTCCCTCAGCTCCTTCAGACCTTCCTCCAACTCCTCCATCTGGGATCTCACTCTCAGTCCAGCAGTTACTGTTAAGTGAAACTTGGGCATTCTGAACTTTTGGGATAATATCCACTTATCAGTGAGTACATACCATGTTCCTTCTTTTGTGACTGAGTTACCTCGCTCAGGATGATATTTTCAAGTTCCATCCATTTGCCTGCAAATTTCATTAAGTCATTGTTTTTAATAGCTGAGTAGTACTCCATTGTGTAGATGTACCACATTTTCTGTATCCATTCCTCTGATGAGGGACCTGACAACCCTCTTGCTTCAGCCTTCTGAAGGCTAAAATTATAATCCTGTGTGGTTACACCTGGATTTAAGTTCACACATGATCTCCTTGTGTAATATTTCTTTTTAAGGTCAAAGAGGGGGATAATATTGAATCTGCATGGTGCCTTTGTTTCAGAATAGGAATTCTTACTATATCTCCATGAATTCTCAAACTACTGCAGCAAAGCTCCATCTTGAGAAAAGAGCAGCTCCTGGAGTCCACACCATCCTAGGAAGGAGAAGAATGGACAGTTTCATGACTGGACACCCCCTCCATTCTGCTGCATTCACAGAAAAGTGTAATTTAAACTGAGTATGCTGGCACATACCTACGTATTAGAGATGCTGAAGGATGGGTTATAACTTAATGAGCCCAGTTAGATCGATCTACGCACCTATCCAAGCATCCAAATGTCCTACAGTCAGATAGTCCAAGAAAGTAGCAGGTGTCTTCTTCAATACTGAAGAGCTACAGTACTCATCCCCTGAGAATCTGGGCCATTACACTCCCAATATACATCTATTGTCTAGGCCACTATGGTTGATACAATTGTGAAACCTGAAAACATGATTCTTACCAAGTCTCAAGTTATAAAACATCAATCTACTTTTCATGATTTGTTTGTTTAGAATTTCTGTATATAAAGTTTAATCCCATTGCTCAACTCATCAGAATATTTATGGAATAAAGTATTGGTTAATTCTGAAATAAAAAGCCAAGCCAAGTAAAATCCTTAAACTAAATTGTCCTAATTTTGATCTTTGACTCTATTTTACTGGACTCTTAATGCAACTAGCTGGGAAATTATTGTATAAAATGGGCACTTTTATAGTTACATGGCAATCCTTCACTTTGAGCACACAAATACAAATATATCACAAGGTAAAACATATAAAATTAAAGCCACATCTCATCATACACACACTGGTAATCCCAGCTTTCAGGAGGGTGTGGAAGGAAGACTGACAGGAATTCGAGGCTAGCCCAGGCTACAGTGTAAGGTTTTGTCTCAAAAACCAAACCATATTTAGTTACTTATATTAAATATTGTGTCAAGGTAAAAATCCTTGCCTTTATTGTTTCATTTAAAAAGGAAAAGTGGCCAAATACATATCCAGTAATTTAGCTGAGTTGAGTTGCAATTTATGACTTAGATTGAAGGTAAGATAGATGCCCCTACCTTAGCATTCTTAGTTACCAAATGCCAAAACTTTTAGCTGGAATAAGGATATTGGCACCATGTTATAGACTCATGAAAACCACATTTTAAACATGCACATGACCTGAGTTCCTTGCAAACAAATTCTCAGGACTACATAAGATACACTTGTTTCTGTTACAGTAAGAATGGGGAGATTTTAGGTCACTTTTGACCTGAAAGTGGTCACAGAATTTCTAATTTGTGACCAAAGAATAATCTAAGCCTTTAGAGAAGCTTCTTCATTATAATAAGAATGTTCCTTTTCAAACTACAAAGTTCATAAGTTACACTGATGTGACTATAAACATAGTCTGAGCATCATAGTTCTTCAAAGGATTCTGCCTCAAAGCCAGACTCATCTGTGTATCTTCAAGCCTATCGTGAACTCTTCCACTTTAATAAGCCTTCACACTCAACTGGTCATTTTGTCTCATACCTGTTGCCTTCATCTCTCTCACATTTGTTTATTTTCATCTGCTCTGTCATCATCTGTGACTAAAGTTTGATTTTCTCCTCTAGTGTACTGCTTCATTCCAGCCTTTGAGTCCCTAGTCCCTACACATTTACTCTCCATACTGCTACTCTACACCCTGCCACATTACACCCAGTAATCCACAAGCCAGTTCCTTCTATAGAAAAAAAAAAAAGGATGGCCAGGCTGCAAGGAGAGATTCTGAACTGAATCAGCTGGGATGATGCCCAGTCATTAATTTCTTAGAAGATATTCAGGTGCTCCCAGTATACGGTCAGAACTGAGAAAAGTAAATGATCCATACATATATAGAATATAGCTCCTATGGCAGATGTGGCCAGTTCTACGTTCAGGTCTTTTCCAAAGCCTTTCTGTTCCACCCTTAGGTATCATATGTTTCTAACAACCTTTAGCAAATACTATCTTAACCTATTAGATAGAGCTCCTTCATCCCCAGTCTTGCAGAGAATCCAGAAAAGGCTTGAGCATCCCCAGCCTCTTGGGGTAGCAGCTGACTAATGCCTCCCTAGCCTGGAAGCTGAATTCCTACCTCTTCCCTCTGGACATATTCTGGAAAAATTTATGCTCAAGAACACCTCAGCAGGATTGCATTTGTACTGAAACTCGGTCTACACAACACATATACCCTTGCTTGCTTTTTCTTCTTCCCTTACTTTGTTCTTCCTGGAGAAATTCCTAAGAAAGCACTCACCATGGGCTCTGTTTATGAAGAAACCAACCCAAAGGAAAACAATCTCTGTGAAATTAGTTTATAACTTGGTTCCACAGTATTTTCTGCAATCAGTCATGATCCCTAAGGGAACTGGCTCGCTCTGCTATGTTTATTCTGTAACATTCTTCTGTCTTTATTTCCTTCTACTCATGAGGCCTCTTTCCTACAGCAATACTTCCAACTTTCAAAAACAAGTCCTACCCCAACATCTTACCTATGACAAAATGAAAGTGAACCGGACTGGTGACTCTTCATGAAATCTTCTCTGGCCTGTATATGACATATAATGCTGCTATCTCTCTTGTATGTAATGGGCAGATCACCTCACTCATTAATTCATTCAGCTAGCATGTGTATAATGGCTATGTTTATCATATTCAGAATAAAATGGAAAATGAGTATATTCCTGCTTCTAGGTTAAAGGTAGAGCCATAAGATAATCACATAAATATGATTTATAACAAGATTATATAATAAATATATTTATAACAAGTGTGATTTATAACAAGGAATATGTAAAGAAGAAATCATAATGTATAAGATATCATTGTGCAACAAATATTCTTTTTTGTTTGTTTGTTTCGGGTTTTTTTTTTTTTTTTTTTTTTTTTGCCTTTTTGTTATCACCCTGAATTTAATCATACGGTGAAACTAAGTTCAAGTTCCCAGGCATGGGTGACTGGGGAGCTCCAACTTACCTTTACCCATCTTGTGTTCTTAAAAACATGATTGTCTCTAACAATGCCTTCTGCTATTCATCTTGTGCTCAATACATAATACCTGTTCTTTACCACCAAAGAACAAATGGATATGATTGGTTAAACTTTAACACCCACATTCTATAACTGTTGATACTGTAACCTACATAAGCCCCTATCCCTAAATCCTGATTCGTGGGAAAATGTAGCTGTAACTTGGCACAGATGTTTCTGTTTTTCTCTCCTTTTTTATAATGTTCATTTTTCTTTTTTAAAAGTTCATTGTTTAATCTTTGTTTACAATCCAGATTTGTATCCCTCCCAGTACACTTTCCAACTGTTCTGAATCCCACACCTCCAACCCCAGTCTCAAAGATGCACCAAGCACAACATCCCAAGCACCATACCAGACCTCCCCACTACCTGGGGCCCCAAGTCTCTCGAGGGTTAGGTGCATCTTCCGTGACTCAGTCCATCCTCGTCAGTCTTCTGCTATATATCATGTGGCTTATGCTACCTGGTTGGTAGCTCAGTGTCTGAGAGATCCCAGGGGTCCAGGTTAGTTCAGACTGCTGGTCTTCCTACACCACCACCATTCTCAACTTCTTCCAGCTTTTCCCTAATTCAACCACAGAGGTCACCAGTTTCTGTCCATTGGTTGGGTGTAAATATCTGCATCTGACTTTTTCAGCTGCTTATTGGGCCTTTGCGAGGGTAGTCAGGATAGGCACCTGTTTGTAAGCACACCATACATGCTGGATCTCAATTTGGGCATGACACTGGACCTCCTTTTGCTCAGGCTCTTCTCCATTTTTGAAGTTCTTTCAGAGAGGAACTATTCTGTGTAAAAGATTTTGACTCTGGGATGGCAGCTCTATAACATTCTGGCTCGCAGTGCAGAGGTGTGTGTCTGTTACAGGTCACACATAAAGTTCTGAGTATGTTCTCTGGCCATGATCCAGCAGGAGCTTTATTACAATAAATTCCTGTCATTTTCGCTACCTGAGTTTGAGTTCTGTTGGATCTGAGAGGACCTCATACCAGAAAGGCTCTACCACATTGTTTACACTCATAGACTTTCTCTCCAGTATGAATACTTTCATGATGATAAAGACTGTAAAAATGTGCAAAGCCTTCCCCATTGAATGCATTCATAGGGTTTCTCTTTCGTGATGATGAAAATGTGGGAAATTTGAAAAGGCTTCACAATATAAAATGTATTCATAAATTTTTATGCAGTATGGATTTTTCATGGTGATGAGGATCATAGAAATGTGCAAAGGCTTCACCATAGTAAATACATTCACACGATTTCTCTATATTATGGTTTCTTTCATGCCTTTGAATATGACTGATATGTGAAGGCTGTACCACATGACTTCCATTCATAAGCTTTCTGACCTGTATGTCTTCTTCATGTATTTAAAGATTGTTGTAAGGTACAAAGGCTTTATCCTATTGATGACATTCAGAGTTTCACTTGAGTGTGTCTTGTTTTATTTACTTGGAGAGTGCTGTGACTTGCAAAAGGTTTACCACATTGCCTATATCCATTAGGTTTCTATCCAGTGTGTATTCTTTTGTTTTAGGAGATGACTCTTTTGTGCAAAGGATTTACCACATTAGTTACATTCAGAGGATTTCTCTCCAGTACATGTTCTTTCATGGATTTGAAGATGATTGTGATGTAAAAGGGCTTCAGCACATTGGTGACATTCACAAGGTTTCTCTCCTGTATGTATTCCTTTATATATTTGAAGGTCACTGCTTTGTGAAAAAGGTTTATAACCACATTGGTTACATTTAAAAGGTTCTCACCTATATGTGTTCTTTTATGATTTTTGTGACCACTGCTTTGTGAAAGAGCTTTACCATATTGGTTAGTCAAAGGGTTTCTCTCAACTATGTGTTCATTTATGTATGTGAACAGTATTGATCATTGAAAAAGCTTTACCACATTGGTTACATTTAAAAGGTTTTCCTCTTGTATGTGTTCATTTATGTATTTGGAGATCACTGCTTGCTGCAAAGGCTTACCACATTGGTTGCCTTCATAGTGTTTCTCTACTGTATGTGTTCGTTTATGGCTTTGGACATCACTCCTTCCTGTAAAGGCTTTATCACATTGGTTACATTCATAGGGCTTCTCTCCTGTATGTGTTCGAATATGATATTCAAGAACAATGCTTCTTGCAAAGACTTTACCACATTGGTTACATTCATAAGGTTTCTCTCCTGTATGTGTTCGCATATGATATTTGAGACCACTGCTTTTTGCAAAGGCTTTACTACATGGTTTACATGTATAGGGTTTCTCTCCTGTATGTGCAACAAATATTCTTAACTTGGATATATATTTGAATAAATAACCAACAACCTAAAATTAAGAGCTTTTTTATGCTACGTAGTAGTGGTGCATGCCTTTAAAGGCAGCACAACGGAGACATAGGCAGGAATATATTTGTGATTTGGAGGCCAGCTTGCTCTACAGACCTAGTTCTAGGACAGCCAGGAATAGAGAAATTTTAATCCAACAACATACCTCCTCTGATAAGGGATCACATCCAAATACCTTTTAGATTTGTGTGATCTGGCTGGGATGACACACCTTTAATTTCTCTGGATAGAATATAGACACGCCCTTAGGACACATCTTTAATCCCTCTGGCTGGAATACAGGCACACCTTTAGTATACACCTTTAATCCCAAACAATGACATCTAATAGAGGGGCAGACAAAGTGACAAATTAGAAAAAGATATGACAGAACGAGTAATCGAGAGGATATACCCAACTCTCAGGAGAACAGATAGGAAGGAGAGGCTACTTAAGAGGAGTGTGTGAACAGCCATTCAGTGAGGGCAATTCATTTGAGTTCAGGAAATGCAGTGGAGTTCAGTCAGTTCAGCTGATTTCAGTGCAGTTCAGTTGAATTCAGCTGAGTTCATGACGTTTGGTTCAGTTCCGTTTAGTTCCATTCCGTTCATGAACTTCAGAGATAGTTTTTCCAAGCAGAGCAATTTAGTCAGATGCAGAGGGAAGTCAATTGGAATCAGGCAGCTTAAGAGAAGACCCTGAGCCAGAACAGAAACTAGTCAGCCACAGTTCAGAAAGAGCTGGAGTGAGTTTATTCAGCAGTAAATCTCTGAGGCTGAAACATTTTAGTCCTAGATCATTAGACAGAGGCTGGAAGCTGAAGCTTTCAAGTTCCAAGCTTGCAGAAGATTAGATTGTAAGGAGACAAGAAGTTTCCAAGCCTAGGCCTAGGGATATTTATATAGAAACACTCTGATCTCAGCCCAAGCCATTTATTCATAAAGCCTGGGCACAGCTCTCATCGTATCCCATCTTCAAAGAAAATAAAACTAACATTTACAGGCAAAGCTACAGAGAAAAACCAGTTCTTGAAAATCAAAACAAAACAACAACAACAAATTTTGGTGGGATTTCTTCTTAAACGTCTACTACCTCCCAGAATACTGCATACAACTTTTATGTAACTATTCATTTCTTAGTGTTTTTTTAAATAGAATTTTTCATACTATATATTCTGATTAGTTTCCCCTCTCCCAGCTCTTCCTAGGTCCTTCCCATCTCTCCTTCCCCACAAATCCACACCCTTTATTTCTTTCCCTCACTAGAAAACAATCATCTAAAAGTAATAACAAAACAAAATAAGATACACTAAAATCAAACAAACTGGAATAGAACAAACAAGCAAAGAACCAAAGAAAAAGCACAAGGAACACATATAGACACAGAGACACACAAATGCATACACAAAAGTTTCATAAAAACACAAAACCAGAAACCATAATATATATGCAAAGGAACTGTAGGTAAAAAATAAAATAAAATAAGAAATCAAGGAAACAAGATCTTCTAAGCATAGGAAGAACAATCTACATATATACTCCTTGAAAAGGAATAATATTCTTTCAGTAGATTTTTCTGGGGATTTCTTTTTATGTTATTTGATTTTTTTGTTTGTTTGTTTATTTTATTGGCTTTTGAAGGAAGCCTTTAATATAAGGTCCAAGCTCATTTCCAGCCTGACATTTCTTGCCCTGCCTGGAAGTTGCTGAAAATATAGTAACATACTACCACATCTAGCTTCTTTAGGGGTTTTCAAGGACCCTACATTATGCTAATTTGTTTTTAACATATAACAATGACTGACTTATTAGCTATCTTCTATAAAAGCTTTGTAAATAGATTTCCATTTATAGAAGCATTAGTAGACTATTAGAGATATACTCATCCTACACCCAAAAACACTCTTTTCCTCCCAGTTTCTCCTTCTTTCCATAGAATTCAGATTCTCAAAAATAACAAGAAATGTCCTTTACTCATCCCATGAGTAAGAGTTCAGTCTCAGTTTCTGTGATCCTGTGAAAATTCTCTTGGTTGTGTTTGGACACCAAGAAAAAAAGAGCAACAGAACGGAATTTTTATGTTAAAATCGTCTCATGTTAGAATAGTGCCAAACAGCTGTCACTAACTGCTTCTAACGTTTGTGTCTTGGGGAGGTTACAGTATAATTATGGAAATTCTCTCCTGATTCCCCATCCATAGACTTTTACTATCCTAAAAAGATTTTACAAGGTAAAAGAAAAAATATTAATTTAAAAGGAGGAATGCTAACTGCTTAAGCAATTACACTGATCAGCTTTTAAGGAAATCTGAGTGGCACATTAAAATTATATTTTACATGCCAACAGAAAATATATGACTACATGCACATTGAAAATGAATATTATGTTTTAGTAGGCTTAAGGTGCACTTATATTTGTAATATAAATATGCTTTCAATAGATTATAATACATTTTATGTAGATTAATTTTGTTATAACTTCTAATTCTTATCAATAAATATGTAACTATGAACTAATAAAACAAGATTATATCAGATTTCAATTCAATTTAAAGTATTGTTTAAATTAAACAACTGTTTCTATAACTCTTACCTGAACCTTGGGATTTGAAATATGCTGAGGTGACATAACTGTGTAAAATGTGCAAAACAATCAGATATGATAATTAAGTGAATAAAGAGGTTTTTGAGTTTATTGTATATGTTCAGCATAGATCAATAGAGAGAAAGAGTGAATAATTATATATTCTCATTTTAGTCATTTCAGATTGCTACTGGAATCTCCCAAGCATATGGTACCATGTGAGCACATTAATATTTTAATAGAGTATCAGTTTTGAATGGTACTGGGCCAAACTCCATATTTTAAAGTTGTATTCAGTTTTCCCATAGGTTGCCCAGTCTTGACCTTTACACTTATGTCACACGTGTGTAGACTAAAAGGAAAGGCATGCACACACGTATGCACGCATGTACACACACACACACACACACACACACACACACACACACACACACTAACACTATTGACACTTAACAGCAGAATAATGTCTAGTACAGTATATTGAGATCCAAAGCCACCCTCACAGCAGTTGACTTGAAATTTTGGATTAAACTTTTTTCTCTTTATTAGCTCAGAATTGGATGCAGCTAAGAAATTATATATCATAACTGAACCCCAAAAGACTTTTAGAATGATGCATACATACAAAATTACTTACCCCCCATTTAATAATGACAGAATGAGGGAGAGTATGTTTTTAGTATTGCCATTGCTTCTATCCTGAGGATTTTTGGCATCAGTTGATGGTGTCTGCTAGTTTTGTCTGGGGGTCTCTACTCTACCATTGTACACCTGAGTTTCTCCACACTAACGTGTCATTTTCTTTTGTTCTTGGAAAGCAAGTAAATAAAACTTTATTGGATTATAAGGATTATTTTGATTTAGCTGTAGTTTTAAAATAATTTATTCTAAATACCAACATTTTAAACAATAATGACAAATTATCTGGTTACTATTTCATGAGGGATGTGTCAATATGTTAATACAGGAAACCAGAAAGTTGTTAGCCTCGAACATGAAGTTGGATGAACCTATTTTCACCAGATCACTAGAAAGGGCTCTTTAGCACACATAAGCATAACAGACAAGTTTTACCTTTGCCTCTTCCCTCTCCCTTCCTGAACCATTCGATTGCATTCCTAAAGGTAGCCCACATGGTCTATTCCCGTCTTTGGCCACTGATTCATTCCTGGGACTAAACACCAAGGTCCAGCAATCAAATTCATAATTCTGTTACACTTGATAACGTGTCCAGTCAGGACTTACCAACTAACCCTAGCAGACTTTGACTTCTTTCTCCTTAAAACCTATTCTTATTCCTACAAAAATGCCTGCTGCATCTTTTGTCTGATCTAGAAGCAGTCCACAGATACACAGATACACACACACACACACACACACACACACACACACATACACACACACACACACACATATCTGCTTGTCCCTAAATCTCCTCTGTGCTAAGAACTCAGTGTGTTCTGTGCTAACTCTGAAGGTTCCCCTACACCCTTGGAAAAGTCTGACCTTATTAACTGAGAAAGGAGATATTCACTGGTCACTTAGTGCTGTACAGCATAACATTCCTCACACATGTTGAAATATTAGTCTAATCTTTTATTAATTATCTGCTGAGTTTTAGCCAGAGTGGGCAAGATGAAAGTCACCACTGGAGTAGAAACTTAAGGCTGATAATATGACAGAAGAAGTCTTGTATGTGCTATAGATGAAAAAGTATGTCATATGTGTGCTCTGTGGATAAAATGATGCAAAGGCCAGGAAATGGTAGCTTCACTGTGCCCCCAAGAGGGCTCACTGGGCCAAGGTGACTAGCAGAAGCTCATTCAAAATCTCTGGGAAAGGTTCTCAGAGTTCACATAATTGTCAACCCCAGCAGGCTTGTTCAAAAGAGATTCATACTTGAGTTGCTTTTCCTATGCAAATTAGACAACTCAAGAATTTTTTAATAACAATGGAGTTTTAATTGGCATATTAAATCCCTACTTCCCACACTCAGCAAGCCAAGGCACTCCTTCAGTGACTGTGATTAAGCCTTTTGCAGAATTATGAAGTTGGAGAGGTTTGTAAAAGAAAGAAGAATTGAACAGCAGGGTGGATTTAGTCAAAGATGTCACAGCTCCAGTTCTTAGCCCCCTCCCCCAATCCATCTCCCAAAATTAAAAATAATGGAGAAGAAGAAGAAAGAAAGACAGAAAGAAAGAAAGAAAAAGCTCAGGCAATTGGCTTGACAATACATTTGATGCAACCAGAAAAGATTAATTCGTAGTTACTGTTTGGAAAATTATAATCCTAAAGAAAATTATTAAACTCATGTGGCATCACATTTCCTCAAAATGTTTTATAACTTTCAACCTCTAAGTGACAGTACCAGTCATTTGCAGTTTTTATATTAAAGCACAGACTTCCTCCACAGTGTCCAGGAGCCATAGATGTCACATTCATACATCTCTGTATGAAGGAGCAGCAAATAGGTGGTTGGAAGCTTGAGTGAACAGCAAAAATAAAGCCAAACCTGTAATACGTCTATGAAGTAAAGTGTTGTTCCACAGAACAGAATAATTTTCAGCTTTCTTTGTGATAAATGTGTGGGAATCTTGGAATGTGTCATCTCCTTAAATACATAAGTAATGTATCTCCTTTGTATCTTCATTAATCTTTGCTATTCTGAATAATTTTGATATTCAAGTAATTTTTAAATTATGATCAAAGAGAGGAATGCTATTCTATAAACATTAAACAGTTGCTCTGTGGCAGGTATGATGATGGATCTGGAATTAGGTTAATGAAATGTTGCTTCTATACTTTGATAAGGCAGTATCAATAAATAACTAACGATTATGATAAAAAATCATGATATAATGGTAGCCATTAAATTCAATTAAGAGAACTTCCATAAGATGAAGTTGAGACAGAAAAGTAAAGGAAGAAAAGAAATAAGAAGAGAAAGGAAGGAAGACTTGGAGAAACAACCTAATTCACGTCCTTCATGGACTCTTGTTTAATACTAGCCTTGGAGATTCAATTTTTTATAACTGATCTTGGAGACTCATTTTTGTCTGGCAATTTGAAATAAATGCTGAGTGATAAGAAGTTCCATAATCTTAAATCTTCCACCTGTTACACATTGTAAAGAATATGGACAGCTCAACAACTAAAATTCCTGGTTCAATTTATTAAGCAAAATACAAACTCTAAGTTAAAACTTCTTTCTTCTGTCAAGTTAATAGTTGTCAGGAAGCTTTGAGTGGAAAAAATTGGTACAGCCCTCCACTTAGTTCTGTACTCTGCACTTATTCACCTGTCCAGTTCTCATCTGCACACACACATATCTGCCTCTGCCTCATTTAAAGGACATCTGCAAATTTATGCCTTGGCTGGTAATACTGGAATCTGAGCAAAACACATTCTGTTTCAAAAGGAGTTTTGAGCCAAATGTGATGGCATATCCCTCAATCTCTGCTACTCAGGAGACAGAGGATATATGAGTCTGAGACAGCTTAGGCAACATGAAGAGATTCTACATCCTTCAAAACTTAAATATAACTTAAATATAAACAAACTTAAATATAAACAAACACAGGGGTGTACAGTAAGAAAGCCAAAGTCTCTGACTTCATGGAGTCTATAGTCTTATTTGTAAGTCAACATATAATCTATATGCATCATGTAAATCTTTGATATAGATATAGATAGATATGTAGATGACCAATATATAGATATGTAGATATGAGATATATAGATATATCGATATACTTACGTGTAACATACATTAGTGACAAAATTCATGGAAACTAATTGAGCAGAATAAGAGAGTCAGAGTGCTTGAAGAGGGAGGGGCTATTTTACTTAGGGCAGTCAGAAATGTTTCTCTGCAGAAACCTGGGGGTTTTTATGTTTTGCTGATATCAGTGTATATCTGATATGCTCTGTAGAGTATTACAGATCAAGGATGTAACAACAAAGGTCTTAAGGTTGGTGAATGCTATGTATATTCAGAGGAAACAGAAGACCATTAGTGTGATGATGGGAGAAGAAAATGAAGTATGTTTGAGATAAGGCACAAAAGTGGAAAGAGATTGCATCATGAGGAAACACCTTGGACTTTCTTATGAGTTAGAACTTTCTTGAAATCTGGAGCAGACATGTACCACAACATAATGTTTGATTTTAAAAGATTACTCTGAATTCAAAGTGAAAGACTCATATACAAACATGGAAGCAAGGAGATACCTTTCAGGACTCAAGCCAGAGGAGAAGGTGGTTCCACCCATAGTGTCAGAGAATGGTATACTACCCAAAGTGCCAGACCACGGTGTCCTGCCCACAGTGCCAGAAGATAAAGAACCAATTCTTGTTTTCTCTGTTGAGTTTTTATCTTTCCCATGCTTTCCTTATACATTTAGCAAGACATTTTCTGTACTATAATTTTAATGTTTAATGCTGTCATTTTTATTCCCCTTGAAATTGCCTTATTCATGTTTTATTCTTGTCAGTATTTATTAGTGTTTTTGCTTTCTGTTTTTATTCTATTTTTTCCTACTTTAAATATCTTGTAGTATTTTATTCACCTATTTATCTTTTTTCTTTTTCGATAGACTCATATTTTTGTTACTAATCTTTTTAATTCGATTTTAACAAACATTTTTATGGTTGAGAAATCTTATTGTTTTCCTGTCCTTTTCTTTGGTCTGTTGTTCTTTGCTCTTCTCTCACCATCTTCTTTCTTTTCTTTTATCTATTTGACCTAATGTCTACTCTTATAGTTCCTTCCTTCATGTTATGCATTTACTATTTCCAAATTTTAAATCCTAACTTCATAGCACATTCTACATTGACTTTGCAATGATCATTCATATTCTCATTGGTGATGTACTAGTACAATGCAGTTGACTTGACTTGAAGTCTCTTTTTGTATTTTGCAAGACTTGCTTTTGTTCTTGCTACAATAGTTTGTTTCTTCCACAGTGAGTGGTCCTGCCAATACCACTTGAACCTTCAAGAACAGGATTTTCAATACAAAGATTCTTTCCAGGCCTAGAGAGATGGCTCAGCATTTAAGAGCACTGGCTGCTCTTCTAGAATTCTTGAATTCAATTCCCACCAACAACATGGTGGCTCACAACCATCTGTACTGGGATCCGATGTCCTCTTCTGGTATGTCTGAAAACAGCTACAGTATACTCATATATATTAAATAAATAAATGAATAAACAAATAACCTCTCCAAAATTCTACAAGTGATATTCAAGTCCTAACATAGTAGGCAAAAACCAAAAAACAAAAACAAAGCAAAAAACAGAAAACAAAAAAAGCCCGACTCTTCCAAAAGAACATGATTATACAACACCCAGAGATACTGAAATGGATAAAATTCCAGATGAAATGCTTAAAGTTTTCCTGATTGAAAAATGATCAATGACCTGAAATGGAATGCATGTAAGTAGAGGAATTCAATCTAGACCCCAGAGAGGAAAGGCACCAACTTAGAAGAAAATGTCCATAATATTAGATGATTGGTTGTGGCTTACTGTAATGTTCTCCATCTGTTGCAAAGAGAAGTTTCCTTGATGTTTAGTGAAGACTACACTTATTTGTAGATATAAGGACGAATATTTAGAATGAAACTGGGGATTGTGCTGGTTTAGGAAAAGGACAGTTTTAAGTTCTCCTCCGAGATCCACAACTTCAGTTAGCCTTGGATAGTTTGCTGAGTTTCTAGAGCCAGGTATCAAATGGTCAATGAGGAAGAGGCTTGAACTACCATACAATGTCCTAACAGCTAAACTAAGAAGTAAGAAGCAAAACTACCTGCTCAGACTTTCCCAAGGAATGAAGGATCTTTGTGGTGCATGGGATAGCCATGCTTCAAATAAAGCTCTGAGAGACTGGCAATCTTTTCAGAAACATAGGGAAACAATCAGCAAGGCATGAACCAACTTCTACATTTCTCTAAGCACAAGCTGTGTGCTACCTAATTACCTAATATCTAAGCCCACAAAGGACACACACACACACACACACACACACACGCACGCACACTTCAGTTCTGTTGTTTCTCTTGTGAATTATACTTCTGTTCAACTTAGAATGAAAAACTACAGACCCTAGTAAGCTATAACAACTAAGTATAGTTTTATTAAACAATAAATTTATTGAGGGAAATTTCAGAAGCATGAATTTGAGGTTACTTCTAAGAGAAGAGAAACATTATAGGTGCCTACACAATTAAAGAGTCTTCTCTGCTGGCAGCATGTTAACTAGTTATATATCACCAGATAGTGGAGGGACAACATGAGTCTTCATCTTGTTTCATCTGGTAATATTAGCAGGCCCAATCTCATATGCTCCACATGCTGGTAACCACAGCTTTCCTGTTGGTAATAATATCCAAAACAGAGGAAAATGCCACACACCACCATTGCATCAGAACATTTATTCATGGGGCAATTAATATTGTCTATGAATTATAAACTGTTTGAAGGAAAAGAAATCTCCCTGAAATTTTAGAGAATTACATTTTATTATAATAATTGATGACCTCTTATCCTATCAGAAGGACCCATGCATACTGCCAATCAAAAAAAGTAAGCAGTAGCTATCACTCTGTAAAACCTATAAACATCTATGATCAGTCAGGCAAAATAAACCTCAGGGAGCAATAGTACCAGTTATACTTGGGTGTAACCAATAGCTACCTAATTAGACTTAAGTACTGTTCAAGAGAAAAAAAATCAGGCCTAGTACTACAAATATAGCCAACAACCCATGACTGGTGTGGTTATAATTCCTAAAGAAAAACCTACTACAGCCACTTTCCTAAATCAGTCTAATTCCTAACAGTTTTCTTAATGTTTATACTTATACACAGATAAGTTTAGCATTCATTCTTCATCAAAGTCAGTTCTTTGTGTGTCAGAGGGAGATCTAACTGATTAAAATGACAGAGAGCAACTAGCCTTGGGAGGCTTACAATCTCAGTTGATAAATGTACAGTGCAACTTCTATATGTAAGTCCAAGAGAACATCTTGGAAAAGGGAACAGAAATATTATAAGAGCCAGAAGGCCAAGATATCTGCTGTAATATAGTGTATTCCATAAATGACAAGGAAACAAGACTGAATCCATGAAATCTCAACAACATGGTTACCTAAACAAGACCTACACAATGAAAGGATCAATCTGCATGCCAACACAGATGGTGGCCCCATCCCTAGATAAATAGTTAAAGGCAATTAAACTCTGTTGAGAGAGGGAAAATCAATCTTCTCTGGGGACTAGACACCTGATAGTGGCTAACCCTAAATATATACACATGAGCCACACTAAATGTACTCAGCAAGTTGGGAGGAAATGGTGGAGAATGGGGGATAAAAATAATATAACTACCATAGTCACATATGAAATTCTCAAAAAATACTAAAACAATTAATGCAGAAAAATCTCCCAATACCATCCCTTCAACAAAGTAAAGGACATCAAGTAAGATCTGTGTGGTTGTTTGAATATGCTTGGCCCAGAGAGTGGCAGCATTAGTAGGTGTAGCCATGTTGGAGGAAGTATGGCCTAGCGAGAGGAAGTGTGTCACTGTGGGTTGGGCTTTGAAACTCTCCTCATAGTTCCCTAGAAGAAAGTCTTCTGCTGTTTATCTTTGGAGCAAGATATAGAACTCTCAGCTCCTTTAGTGCCATGCCTGCTTGGATGCTGCTAGACTTCCTGCTATGATGATAGTGGACTGAACCTCAGAACCTGTAAGTCACCCCCAATTAAATGTTTTCCTTTATAAGAGATGCTGTATTCATGGTGTCTCTTTACAGCAATGGAAACCCTAACTAAGAGAGAAGTTGGTACCAGAAATGGCATATTTCTGTAATAGGCCTGACCATGATTTTGGAGAAATGTGTGGAACTTTGGATTTGGAAAGCAATAAAATGTTTTAAGTGGGACTTAATGGACCATCCTAGTAGGAATATGGAAAATATTATGTAGGCTTAGATTTTTTTTTAAAAACCTACTTTTATAAAGGTTCTCAATGCTTCAACTCCTCCTTTCTAGCCCACCATCCAAAGGTAAGGAAGAAAATATGGTAAATAGGATAAGGAGATGTGGACCTATTTAGAAGTAGTTCCTTGGGGCAATCCCAATCTCTATCAGAATACAAACAGGACAGTTCAGTAGTGTCAGGATTCCAAACATGAATCAGTAGCAGTTGCACAATCTAGCAGAAACCACCAGACATCCACCAAATCAGACCAGAAACAGCTGCAGATGCCAGGAAAAGTTCTCTACCATGCAGATGATCAAAGACAAAAACTCAAGACCAACAAAGCACTCCAAAGCTAGCTAAGCAAGAGAGCCTTCGCTGTCCATTTTATGCTCTCTCCAAACATCATGTGTCCTCCCTTGAATCTTGGCTTAGGAAAAGACCATGTGACTCTGTATTGCATGACATATCTAGGAACTTCCACTTCACAATGTTGCTGAGAGTAATTTGAACTGTGGGGCCTGGATCAAGAATCTTTAGAAGAGAAAAATGCTACGATGTAGCCTAGAGACTGGTTTTGAAATATTTTGGTAAAGAATGAGGGAGGCTACTTTTTGCCCTTGTCTGAAGAGTCTGCCTGAGGCTAAAATGAAGAGATTTAGATTAATTGCATTAGCAAAGGAAACCTCAAACATCTGGTATAAATTCTGTTGTGTTGTTATTAAAGTTCACTCTTATGAAGAATGTCTTGATGAAAAAGAGCAAGCTGAGGGAGGAAAAATACAAAATGTACAGTTTTAGTTTTAGTAAGAAAAGGGCACCAGGAAACACAATGGAGCTAAGTCCTATGTTTCAGCAGGTAAAAAGATTAAGGGATTGGTGATTTGGGGGCAAAATCCCACCAAGCTAAGCTTATTGTGTATGCTTTTGCCTTTGAACAGCATTATTATTATTATTATTATTTGGTTATTTTCATTTGAATTTTTAATCTGGAATGAACTACAGTCCAGAAATGGAGGACACAGAATGTTGACCTGGCTCTTTAGAAATAGTGACTGTGAAAAGCTTAGTTATAGGCATGATAGTGCATACCTTTAATCCCAGAATACAGAGGCAAATTGATTTCTAAGTTCAAGGCCAGACCTAGTACTGATCATTTTCCAAGTAGAGAAAAGCGTAGGTCCAGATGTGGTGGTATACAATTTTAATCCCAGAATTTAGGAGACCAAGGCATGCAGATCTCTTGAGTTCAAGATCAATCTATAGAGCAAGTTTCAGGGCAGCCAAGCTTAGGCAGTAAAGGAGTTGGAAAACAGAAATCTGGTGGTAATGTAATAGAAACAGGTGAATCATGGTCCAGCTCCAGCAAACAGCATGGAAGCTTCAGCCATGTGGCTCTGGCTTTATAGTCAAGAGGAGAAGGAGACTACTGGGACAATTGATACTGGTTAGCTGGAGCTAAGAATTATCAGTGATTAGGAAGAGACCATTGTCTTAGGGTTTTTATTCCTGCACAAACATCATGACCAAGAAGCAAGTTGGAGAGGAAAGGGTTTATTCGGCTTACATTTCTACATTGCTGTTCATCACTAAAGAAAGTCAGAACTGGAACTCAAGCAGGTCAGGAAGCAGGAGCTGATGAAGAAGACAAGGAGGGATGTTTCTTACTGGCTTCCTTCCTCTGGCTTGCTTAGCTTGCTTTCTTATAGAGCCCAAGACTACCAGCCCACAGATGGTACCATCCAAAAGGGGTCCTCCTCCTTTGATCACTAATTGAGAAAATGCCTTACAGCTGGATCTCATGGAGGCATTTTCTCAACTGCAGATTCTATCTCTGTGGTAACTCCAGCTTGTATCAAGTTGACACACAAAACCAGCCAGTACAATTGACCCCTTGTCAACTTGACACACAAACATACCAACCATTAAGCCTCAACCCTTACTTTCTTATTCACCCACAAGATCTAAATAACTTTAAGAGTCCCACAGTCTTGCAAATTAAAAGTTCAATCCTTTAAAATATCCAATATCTTTTTAAAAATTCAAGGTCTTTTAAAAATTCAAAGTCTCTTAACTGTGGGCTCCACTAAAATACCTTCTTTCTTCAAGAGGGAAAAATATCAAGGCACAGTCACAATCAAAAGCAAAATCAAACTCCAACCATCCAATGTCTGGGATCCATTCATGATCTTCTGGATTCCTCCAAGGGCTTGGGTCACTTCTCCAGCTCTGCCTCTTGTAGCACACACCTTGTCTTCTAGGCTCTAGATGCCTGTACTCCACTGCTGCTGCTGTTCTTGGTGGTAATATCATGGTACTGGCATCTTCAAAACACTGCTATCTTCCAATGCAACTAGGCTTCACCAATAGCCTCTCATAGACTCTCTTCATGGTGCCAAGCATCAACTCCTTTGCATGATCCCTTCTATTCTGGGCCATCAATTGCAATGGAGGCTGTATCTTCACCAATGGTTTTCCAAGGACTCTCACAGTGCCGAGCCTCAGGTGTTCTTCATGACCTCTTCATGCCTTTAAATCAGTAGCATCTGGGTGACTCTTACACATTATCAAGTCCAGCCACAGCACAAGACACAACCTTGGCTATCTCTGGAACATAGCCTCTTTGTGCTCTCAGAAAACACTTCCTGGAAGATGTCATCTCAATGATGCTGGTCTCTTTTTAATCATCGCTAATTTCTTACCTCCAGCTAACCAGCATCAATAGTCCCAGTAATGCAAAGTTTTCACTTTAGTAGTTCTGGTATCTTGTTAATCACAGCTGATTCATCAGCCCCAGCTAACCAAAACCACAGAATCTTCACAATCAAAACAGCAATGGCCCTAATAAGAGTCTTTATTCTTCTCTCTGAAATTTCACAAGCCAGGCCTCTGTCTTCTGCACTGTTCTCAACATTATCTTTCAAGCAAGATCCCACAGAGCTCTTAACACCAAATGGATCTTCTAGCCCAAAGTTCCAAAGTCCGTCCACAGTTCTCCCCCAAACATGGTCAGGTTTTCACAGGAATACCCCACTATGCTGGTACCAATTTGTCTTAGTCAGGCTTTCTATTCCTGCATAAAACATAATAACCTAAAAGCAAGTTGGGGAGGAAAGGGTTTATTCAGCTTACATTTCCACATTGCTGTTCATCACTAAAGATAGTCAGGACTGGAACTCAAGCAGGTCAGGAAGCAGGAGCTGATGCAAGGCCATGGAGGGATGTTTCTTACTGCCTTGTTTCCCCTGGCTTTCTCAGCTTGCTTTCTTATAGAGCCCAAGACTACCAGCCCACAGATGGTACCACCCACAAGTGGTCCTCACCCCTTGATCACTAATTGAGAAAACGCCTTACAGCTAGATCTCATGGAGGCATTTTTCTCAACTGCAGTTCCTTCCTCTGTGATAACTCCAGCTTGTGTCAAGTTGACACACAAAACTAGCCAGTACAACCAGCAACACTGAGGTGAAGTCTTCTGGGAAGTGTTTTCTGAGAGCACAAAGAAGCTGTGTTCCAGAAATAGCTGAAGTTGTACCTTGTGCTGCAGCTGGACTTGGTAATGTGTAAGAATCATCCAGGTGGTACTGGTTTTGAAGGCATGAAGGGGTCATGAGGAGCAGCTGAGGCTTGGCACTCTGAGAGGCAGGAAGGCCAATGGTGAAGGTGCAGGTTCTGTTGCAGTTGATAGCCCAGGACTGAAAAGGAAATAATCATACAAAGTTGAGGGTTGGAACCATGAAGAGAGCCTATGAGAGATTATTGGTGAAGTCTCATTGCAGCAAAAGATTCCAGAGAAGTGGAGATGCCAATACCATGGCTGATAACCAAGAATGCCAGAGCCTAGAATGCTACAGTAGGTAGAGCTGGTAAATTGACCCAGGCACTTTAGAGGAGCCCAGATCAGGTATGGATTCCAGTTATTGGAAAAAGAAGGTGTAAAATTGAAGTTGCCTTGGATACCCTAAGATGCTAGAGATGCCAGAGCCGTGGGATACCTGCTGAGGAAAGCTGCTAACAGGGAGTGGAACCAACCCAAGAAAACGAAGTTTGTGGTGAGATGCCAAAGCTTTTACATTCAGACTTCATTTTAGAGAACCTGACCTAAGTTTGAACTCAAATAAACTAATAGGCTGGTACCTAGCATTAATTTTCAAGTTGCCCCCCTATAAAACCTGAGCCTAGCTCCAGTCTCTTGGTTAATTCCTAACAATACCAGTGTTTCCAGGTTATATCCTCAACAAGACCAGTGTCTCCTAGTTTCTCCCCCAACAAATCTGCACCTGAGGTTACAAGCCCACCCCCTGCCTAACTACCACCAATGCAGAGAGAAGCAGAAGTTGAATTTATGATATGATTCCCAGCACTGGCCAATTATGTTAAAGGCCACAATTCCTTTCCAATTAGATGCTTGCACAAGTATGCCTTGCCCCATAGACATTCTCGGCTCCCCACCACCAAAACCATCCTGCCTGAAGGTGGTGCATTGGGGGGTTTGGGGGAGCTAGCTTGAATAGAATAAAGATCCTGCTGTGAGTTGCATCAGATCAGCTTCTGTGTGTGTTTTGGGGGATCACTAACATTTCCCTGGCACAACAGTGGCACTCAATAAAGATGAAAGATGTTAGAGATATGAAGAGCACTTTTATACTAGACATGCACATACAGACTTTGGAGTTTGTCTAGCTAGGTTTTGGTCTTGCTTTGGTCCAGTATTTCTTCATTATGACATTTGGACTGCTAACCTATATCCTGTGATGTTGGAGGTAAGTGATCTTCTTTTTTATTTTGATTTTATAGGGATTACAGTTAAGTGATTGGATGAATCTCAGAAGAGACTGTGAATGTTAGACTTTTAAACACTGGTAGAACTGTGATAAACTATGGGGATATTTGAAGTTGGGCTAAATGTATTGTGCATTATGCTATGTCTAGGTATGGCCCCATAGACTCATATGTTTGAACAAGCCTATGGGAGCCAGGGAATGGAATGTGGTGGTTTGAATATGCTTGGCCCAGGAAATGATACTATTAGGAGGTGTGGCCTTGTTGAAGTAAGTGTTTCCTTGCTAGAGGAATTGTATCACTGTGGTGATGGGCTTTGAGACACTCTTCCTATGTGCCTGAAAGATAGTCTTCTGTTTGCATTCAGAAAAAGATGTAGAACTCTCATCTCTTCCAATGCCATGCCTCCCTGGATGCTACCATGCTTCCTCTCATGATGATAATGGACTGAACCTCAGAACTTATAAGTATCCCCAATAAAATGTTGTCTTTTATAAGAGTTGCCTTGGTCATGGTGTCTCTTTACAGCAATAGAAACCCTAACTAAGACAATCTGGCTAACTGGCCACCTGCAGATGTATCTTTGATGGATCCCAGGCTTATTGTAATATAATACTAGGGAAATTCTCACAAAAACAAAAAATTTAACTCATGGGCTTTTTTTCTTTCTCCCCAATAAAGGTATAGATAAAAATTCTCCCTCACCACATGTTCTCTGAACTGGTAGCCTTATTTTGGAGAATTATAAAAATGGTGGCAAGATAATTATGAGAATTATGAAAGGGGGCAAATATCTACAGGAAGTAGATCATTGAGGCATGCTGTTGGGTATATCTTGCCCAAAGCTGCTTACTGCCTCTCTCTTTAGTTTCATTATTCCATTATTTGAAAAACCTCTGCAATAGATTCCTGTTGTCATGATGTTCTGCCTTACAGTGGATCAAGAAATACAACTGCTAAACCTATGCACCATAGCATCCTCAACTAAGCTATAGAAGGCATTTTGTCATAGTGGCTAACTTCTAAGACAACATCTTATGATTCTTCTAAGTGTCCATTCATTCCCAAGCCATGTGTTTTACAGCCCAAGATAACATCAAAATAGGAAAAGTAGGGATTATTGTTCAAGTATTTCCAGCTCAAATTCTTACATTCAGGGATATTAGACATAAATAGGAAGAATATTCCAGAAACAACCACTAGTAATCAAAATAAAATCTTCCTATTTAACTATTCTAAATGAGAAATACATACCAGTACCTCACCAGAAATTTTTGTTACAGTCTTTAGCAATTATAGAAATTGAAAATGGTTAAAAACATTTACTATGATTTGACAGAGTAATTAAATCTAATATATAATATTAGAGCTTCTAGTTTGAGTGTCTATTTATGTGTCATTTTTTTCTGTGACTTATTTTGGTTCTCTTTTAGCTGTGTAGCAGTCCATTATTTCTCATGTGTTAGATACTTGTAATTAAAATTAACATATGAATTGCTGCTCTCAGGAAAACTTTGAGTTCCTCTGAACATAAATGAGCAATATCCAATCTTATGAGGTCCTGAGCAGAACAAAAGGGTGATTTAAGGAAAACTCATCTCCTTTTCTACCTCTATATAGGACCATGAGCAGATAGAGACAATTACACCATGGGTTTCCCTAACTCTCAGGGTTAGCAGTTCTTTGGAAAATAATGGGACTTGCTCAAAAGCACAGCTGTGTCCATCAATTATTTTCTTCTTCTTCTTCTTCTGTTGTTGTTGTTGTTGTTGTCGTTGTGATTGTTTGAAACAAGGTTTTCCTATATATCTCCAGCTGCTCTCAAACACAAGGTTCTCCTGTCTTATACTCTTGATAGGCATCTGCTCTACTTAGCTTCAAGTCTTCAGAGTATATGTGCACTTCTGTGTGTTCATGTCCTGTTGATTGTTTCCCTGGTGAATATTGTTAGCTGACTAATTATCACAGAAGGAGACTATTATGGAGAACATTCCCTTACACCATGAGAAGGAGCAAAATCAAATTATGTCTAAATAAATAAATAAATAAATAAATAAATAAATAAATAGAAAGACAATCTCTCTGAGACAAACTTTAGCTCTTTCTTCTCCTATTGGCTCTTATTCAGAGTTTTCTGTAAAAATCTACTATATGAGGTCTGGAGAGATGGTTTAGGGGTTAAGAGCTCAGGTTCATTTACAGTATCCCTTGTTGGCAGCTCATACCCACCTATCATGCAAGCTGCAGTGGAGTCATTAGCCTCTTCAGGCCTCCATAGGTACCCACAAACATATGGCACGCATGCGTGCACACACACACACACACACACACACACACACACACACATACACACACACACACAAAATACTGTTGTTGTTTTTTAAAGAATTTACTCTTCAAAGAGCTTTAGAAATAAACCATTTAAAGAGATGTATTAGTCAGGGTCTTCTAGAGTAAAAGAACTTACTATATATATATATATATGAAAACATCACATGACTTACAGGCTACATTCTAATAATGGGTGGCTATGAACACAAAGTTAAAGAATCCAGTAGTTGCTCAGTCCATAAGACTGGATGTCACAGCTGCTCTTCAGTATATGCTGGAATCCCAAAGAAGTAGGCTATGAGGCCAGTGAAGGAATGGATGTGCTGGCAAGTTGACAGGAATCAGGCAAAGAGCAAAAACTTCCTTCTTCCATGTCCTCATATGACATACAGCAGAAGATATGGCTCAAATTAAAGGTGTCTTCCCATCTCAAGGTCCAGATCAAAGATATGTATCTTTCTATCTCAAAAGTCTAGACTAAAAATGGAATCACTCATTTCAAAAATAAAAAAGTCGCTCACAGGAATGTTCTCCATTTGTGGATTACAATTTTTTCCAAATGTAGTCAACTTGACAACCAACAGTAGCCATTACATGGCTAATCATCGTATAACTATTCATCTACTTTTCTCATTAACAATTTTCTCATGAGAATATAAAGTACTCAAATGGCGTTAAGTTACAGAAATTAAGAAAACTTGAACTTGATCTATAGCTGTAGTAACTAAGCTGAATTTCTTGGCACAGAAGTATGGAAACTATGGAATCCTATACGAAGACTGAAGAAAAAAATTTTTAAGACATAGTGCAGACTCAAAGTTTCTTTGATAACTACTTTTGGAAAACTGTTTTACTTCAGTTTGCTAGAGCAGGTCTATGACCTGTATGATGGTTAACCTTGGTTGATGGTTAATGAGAGCAGATTCACCAAAGAAGCATGCCTCCTCGTGAGTCTGTCAGAGTATTTCTTGAAAGTATTGACTAAGAGAGGAAGGCCCTCCCCAGAGTGGCAGAATTCCAACAGTGCCCCAAATTGAAAGATCTGAGGAAAAAAGTAAAGACCCACCTTTACTTTTTGCTGGTAAGAGCATCTACTCTGTTGCTGCAGTTCTCTTTCTGTTCTTTATTGGCATTCAACCCTAGCTTCTGCCTTCCAATATGAACTAAATAACAATGACTCTTTTGAAACTCTCCAGACCTTGAATGCAAGATTGAGAAGGCCGATGTGTTTACTTTTATAGACTAAGACTGGGTTCTCAGCTTCTTTGATGTGCAGCCCATACCATGTAAGCCAATCAAATAAATTTGTTATAGATATTCTTCCTATGAGTTCTGTTCCATTAGAGAACCCTATTACAATAAAATAAAAATCAAAGTTTGGTAACTTGGTGTTTTATTTCTCTTTTAAAATGAAATAGAGAAAAAACAATGAAAAATAATATTTGAAATATAATCTCAAAGAGCACTTTGCTATTTCTTTCTTTTCTTTTCTTTTTTTTTTTTTTTTTTTTTTTTTTTTGGTTAAAGCTCTATAGATAGCATGTGGCTGCAGAAATCTTGTTTATTTCTTTGCCGTAAAGCTGCAGCATGGGCAGCTGGCAGAAAGGTGACAGCTACACTCCAGCTGGGTGATCTCATGGGAGCTTCAAAAATCTAGGTTGGCATTGTGAATTTTAAAAGTGGAAACTGGAGCTCAGACTACTTTATTTCTTTTCATGGTCTTTTGGATTATAGGTTTGTTTGTTTTGTTTTCTCCAGGGACCTTAGCACTTGAGTATCTGCACATTTTTAACCTAAATTAGACAAACAATATGAGATTCCCTCTCTAAAACAATAAATCACCTTTCAGTAGTCAGGCAAGGGCTCAGTAAGTGCCAGGTTTCATTCAGGCTTTTCTGAAATGAGTAGCTTTTGTCTAAGTGAATTTCACAAGGAATAGCCTTTTCAGAGAAAGCATAACTAAGATAAATGGCTCCAACAATCCCAACCATGCTCTGCAAAGTGAGTGGGTAAATGCCCCAACACTTTTCCAGGAAAGGAAAAACCTTTTCAGTGCTCCTTGAGGAATCAAGTTAATCTAACACACAACTGTGTTACTTCAGAAGAGCATGAGCATGTGGCCAGAGCCATAGACACAATGAGCATATTCCAGTACTAGCCCATAAAGTTGCCATTGTTACTGGGGAAAACTGCCACTAATAATTTAATAGTTTCCTTTCTCTTCATGTAAACATAGTGCTTATTTATCAAATGCATGCACTATCATTGGTTGATCTGAGACAAAACTGTCATCAGCAAGTCACAGAACTTTCCTTAAGAATTAAAGTACTTAAATTTAAAGTACTTTAAAAATTAAGGTACTATCCACCCAGGTAGGGAAGAAACTTATGGAGGATGTGAACTGGAATAAATGTTGAGTGAAGGTTGTGCTTAATATATGCCAATCATCCACCCATTTCATTTCCAAATCATTCTGTGTAAAAAGAAATATTTTTTTCATTTTCAGTCAGATAAGACTAACACTCAAACATTTTTTTCAAACTCACCATATAGATAAAGGCTAACAAGATGAAGATATAAATCTTTAGTCTATAGCTACTTTCCAGAAAAAAAGAATAATAGGCATTACTCCTGGAGTCTCCCCTGTAGTCATAGAAACAGCTGCCATATTCTATGCCACTAACCATCTCAAAAATTAACCTAAATACAATACCTATTTTTCAGTCTGTACTGGGCTCACATAGATGATTGTCTCTTGATCTTACCAATGATCACTTGTGTGAACTGATTAAACTGCACATCAGTGCTAAGCTGGGATTGGTTGAAGTATTGGAAAATCCTGGTTCCTTCTTTCTATCTATCATTTCAGTGTGACTTTTTCTGTATTGTTTTGCCAGGGCCTTTCAACCCAGATTTTTCATTAAGGTGAAGCAATTATTATATGGTATTTCAGGGTCCTCAAAAGCACAGAAGTGAAACACCTCGAGGTTTTAAACCAAGAAGCAGTATATTTGCCATTTAGTAAGCTACAAAATTCACAATTGTAATACAAGTTCAAAAGAGAAAGAGTGAATTTTGGAAGATATGAATCACTGGGTCATTAAGAGTCAACTAGCTATCATTTGGGTCTAATTGTATTGAGTGTGGGTACCTCAATATTCCTCAACATTGGTACTGAAATAGGGACCTGAAAAACTCCACCAGAGAACTCCTACAGCTGATAAACAACTTCAGCAAAGTGGCCGGTTATGAAATTAGCTCAAATAAATTAGTAGCCTTGCTATAATTGAAGGATAAATAAACTGAGAAAGAAATTAGGGAAATAACAATCATCACAATTGTCACAACAAAAAGTATCTTGGTGTGACTCTAACCAAAGAAGTGAAATATATGTATGACAAGAACTTCAAGTCTCTGAAGAAAGAAATCGAAGAAGACCTCAGAAGGTGGAAAGATCTCCCATGCTCATGGATTGGCAGGATTAATATAGTAAAAATGTCCATCCTGCTGAAAGCAATCTACAGATTCAATGCAATCCCCATCAAATTCCAACTTAATTCTTCATAGACTTAGAGCAATTCTCAAATTCAATTGGAATAACAAAAATCCCCGAATAACAAAAACAATTCTCAAAAATAAAAGAACCTCTGGGGGAATCAGCTTCCCTGAACTCAAGCTGTACTACAGAGCAATAGTGATAAAAACTGCATGGTATTGGCACAGTGACAGGCAGGTAGATCAGTGGAATAGAAGACCCAGAAATGAATCCACACACCTACGGTCACTTGATATTTGCAAAGGAGCTAAAACCACCCAGTGGAAAAAAGACAGCATTTTCAACAAATAGTGCTGGCTCAACTGGAGGTCAACATGTAGAAGAATGCAAATTGATCAATTCCAATCTCCCTGTACAAAGCACAAGTCTAAGTAGATCAAGGACCTCCACATAAAACCAGATACACTGAATCTAATAGAAGAGAAAGTGGGGAAAACTCTCGAACACATAGGCACGGGGGGAAAGTTCCTGAACACTAATGGCTTATACTCTAAGATCAATAATCAACAAATGGGACCTCATAAAATTGTAAAGCTTCTGTAAGGCAAGGGACACAGTCAATAGGACAAAATGGCAACCAACAGACTCGGAAAAGAACTTTACCAATCCTAGGCCCAATAGACAGTTAATATCCAATATATACAAAGAACTCAAGAAGTTAGACTCCAGAAAACCAAATAACCCCATCAAAAAATGGGGAACAGAGCTAAACAGAGAATTCTCAACTGAGGAAACTCGAAGGGCTGAGAAGCACCTAAAGAAATGTTCAACATCCTTAGTCATCAGAGAAACACAAATCAAAACAACCCTGAGATTCCACCTCACACCAGTCAGAATGGCTAAGATCAAAAACTCAGGTGACAGCAGATGCTGAAGAGGATGTGGAGAAAGAGGAACACTTCTCCATTGCTGGTGAGATTGCAAGCTCATACAACCACTCTGAAAATCAGTTTGGCGGACCCTCAGAAAAATGGACACAATACTATCTGAAGACCCAGCTATTCCACTCCTGGTCATATACCCAGAAGACGCTCCAACATGTAATAAGGACTCAGGCTGAACTATGTTCAGAGCAGCCATATTTATAATAGCCAGAAGCTGCAAAAAACCCAGATGTCCTTCTACAGAGGAATGGATACAGAAAATGTGGTACATTTACACAATGGAATACTATTCGGCTATTAAAAAAATGATTTCATGAAATTCGCAGGCAAATGGATGGAACTTGAAAATATCCTGTTCAGGAACTTTTCCCCTGTACCCATGGGTTCGAGACTTTTCCCCACTTTCTCTTCTATTAGATTCAGTGTATCTGGTTTTATGTGGAGGTCCTTAATCCACTTGGACTTGAGCTTTGTACAGGGAGATAGGAATGGATCAATTTGCATTCTTCTACATGTAGACCGCCAGTTGAACCAGCACCATTTGTTGAAAATGATGTCTTTTTTCCACTGGATGGTTTTAGCTCCTTTGTTGAAAATCAAGTGACTGTAGGTGTGTGGGTTCATTTCTGGGTCTTCAATTCTATTCCATTGATCTACCTGCCTGTCACTGTACCGATACCATGCAGTTTTTATCACTACTGCTCTGTAGTACAGCTTGAGGTCAGGAATGCTGATTCCCCCAGTTCTTTTGTT
>JAPYYD010000229.1:0-50671 GCA_028551405.1 Uromys caudimaculatus | reverse complement strand
TCATTTTCAACAAATGGTGCTGGTTCAACTGGCGGTCTACATGTAGAAGAATGCAAATTGATCCATTCCTATCTCCCTGTACAAAGCTCAAGTCCAAGTGGATTAAGGACCTCCACATAAAACCAGATACACTGAATCTAATAGAAGAGAAAGTGGGGAAAAGTCTCGAACCCATGGGTACAGGGGAAAAGTTCCTGAACAGGATATTTTCAAGTTCCATCCATTTGCCTGCGAATTTCATGAAATCATTTTTTTAATAGCCGAATAGTATTCCATTGTGTAAATGTACCACATTTTCTGTATCCATTCCTCTGTAGAAGGACATCTGGGTTTTTTGCAGCTTCTGGCTATTATAAATATGGCTGCTCTGAACATAGTTCAGCCTGAGTCCTTATTACATGTTGGAGCGTCTTCTGGGTATATGACCAGGAGTGGAATAGCTGGGTCTTCAGATAGTATTGTGTCCATTTTTCTGAGGGTCCGCCAAACTGATTTTCAGAGTGGTTGTATGAGCTTGCAATCTCACCAGCAATGGAGAAGTGTTCCTCTTTCTCCACATCCTCTTCAGCATCTGCTGTCACCTGAGTTTTTGATCTTAGCCATTCTGACTGGTGTGAGGTGGAATCTCAGGGTTGTTTTGATTTGTGTTTCTCTGATGACTAAGGATGTTGAACATTTCTTTAGGTGCTTCTCAGCCCTTCGAGTTTCCTCAGTTGAGAATTCTCTGTTTAGCTCTGTTCCCCATTTTTTGATGGGGTTATTTGGTTTTCTGGAGTCTAACTTCTTGAGTTCTTTGTATATATTGGATATTAACTGTCTATTGGGCCTAGGATTGGTAAAGTTCTTTTCCGAGTCTGTTGGTTGCCATTTTGTCCTATTGACTGTGTCCCTTGCCTTACAGAAGCTTTACAATTTTATGAGGTCCCATTTGTTGATTATTGATCTTAGAGTATAAGCCATTAGTGTTCAGGAACTTTCCCCCCGTGCCTATGTGTTCGAGAGTTTTCCCCACTTTCTCTTCTATTAGATTCAGTGTATCTGGTTTTATGTGGAGGTCCTTGATCTACTTAGACTTGTGCTTTGTACAGGGAGATTGGAATTGATCAATTTGCATTCTTCTACATGTTGACCTCCAGTTGAGCCAGCACTATTTGTTGAAAATGCTGTCTTTTTTCCACTGGGTGGTTTTAGCTCCTTTGCAAATATCAAGTGACCGTAGGTGTGTGGATTCATTTCTGGGTCTTCTATTCCACTGATCTACCTGCCTGTCACTGTGCCAATACCATGCAGTTTTTATCACTATTGCTCTGTAGTACAGCTTGAGTTCAGGGAAGCTGATTCCCCCAGAGGTTCTTTTATTTTTGAGAATTGTTTTTGTTATTCGGGGATTTTTGTTATTCCAATTGAATTTGAGAATTGCTCTAAGTCTATGAAGAATTAAGTTGGAATTTGATGGGGATTGCATTGAATCTGTAGATTGCTTTCAGCAGGATGGACATTTTTACTATATTAATCCTGCCAATCCATGAGCATGGGAGATCTTTCCACCTTCTGAGGTCTTCTTCGATTTCTTTCTTCAGAGACTTGAAGTTCTTGTCATACATATATTTCACTTCTTTGGTTAGAGTCACACCAAGATACTTTTTGTTGTGACAATTGTGATGATTGTTATTTCCCTAATTTCTTTCTCAGTTTATTTATCCTTCAATTATAGCAAGGCTACTAATTTATTTGAGCTAATTTCATAACCGGCCACTTTGCTGAAGTTGTTTATCAGCTGTAGGAGTTCTCTGGTGGAGTTTTTCAGGTCCCTATTTCAGTACCAATGTTGAGGAATATTGAGGTACCCACACTCAATACAATTAGACCCAAATGATAGCTAGTTGACTCTTAATGACCCAGTGATTCATATCTTCCAAAATTCACTCTTTCTCTTTTGAACTTGTATTACAATTGTGAATTTTGTAGCTTACTAAATGGCAAATATACTGCTTCTTGGTTTAAAACCTCGAGGTGTTTCACTTCTGTGCTTTTGAGGACCCTGAAATACCATATAATAATTGCTTCACCTTAATGAAAAATCTGGGTTGAAAGGCCCTGGCAAAACAATACAGAAAAAGTCACACTGAAATGATAGATAGAAAGAAGGAACCAGGATTTTCCAATACTTCAACCAATCCCAGCTTAGCACTGATGTGCAGTTTAATCAGTTCACACAAGTGATCATTGGTAAGATCAAGAGACAATCATCTATGTGAGCCCAGTACAGACTGAAAAATAGGTATTGTATTTAGGTTAATTTTTGAGATGGTTAGTGGCATAGAATATGGCAGCTGTTTCTATGACTACAGGGGAGACTCCAGGAGTAATGCCTATTATTCTTTTTTTCTGGAAAGTAGCTATAGACTAAAGATTTATATCTTCATCTTGTTAGCCTTTATCTATATGGTGAGTTTGAAAAAAATGTTTGAGTGTTAGTCTTATCTGACTGAAAATGAAAAAAATATTTCTTTTTACACAGAATGATTTGGAAATGAAATGGGTGGATGATTGGCATATATTAAGCACAACCTTCACTCAACATTTATTCCAGTTCACATCCTCCATAAGTTTCTTCCCTACCTGGGTGGATAGTACCTTAATTTTTAAAGTACTTTAAATTTAAGTACTTTAATTCTTAAGGAAAGTTCTGTGACTTGCTGATGACAGTTTTGTCTCAGATCAACCAATGATAGTGCATGCATTTGATAAATAAGCACTATGTTTACATGAAGAGAAAGGAAACTATTAAATTATTAGTGGCAGTTTTCCCCAGTAACAATGGCAACTTTATGGGCTAGTACTGGAATATGCTCATTGTGTCTATGGCTCTGGCCACATGCTCATGCTCTTCTGAAGTAACACAGTTGTGTGTTAGATTAACTTGATTCCTCAAGGAGCACTGAAAAGGTTTTTCCTTTCCTGGAAAAGTGTTGGGGCATTTACCCACTCACTTTGCAGAGCATGGTTGGGATTGTTGGAGCCATTTATCTTAGTTATGCTTTCTCTGAAAAGGCTATTCCTTGTGAAATTCACTTAGACAAAAGCTACTCATTTCAGAAAAGCCTGAATGAAACCTGGCACTTACTGAGCCCTTGCCTGACTACTGAAAGGTGATTTATTGTTTTAGAGAGGGAATCTCATATTGTTTGTCTAATTTAGGTTAAAAATGTGCAGATACTCAAGTGCTAAGGTCCCTGGAGAAAACAAAACAAACAAACCTATAATCCAAAAGACCATGAAAAGAAATAAAGTAGTCTGAGCTCCAGTTTCCACTTTTAAAATTCACAATGCCAACCTAGATTTTTGAAGCTCCCATGAGATCACCCAGCTGGAGTGTAGCTGTCACCTTTCTGCCAGCTGCCCATGCTGCAGCTTTACGGCAAAGAAATAAACAAGATTTCTGCAGCCACATGCTATCTATAGAGCTTTAACCAAAAAAAAAAAAAAAAAAAAAAAAAAAAGAAAAGAAAAGAAAGAAATAGCAAAGTGCTCTTTGAGATTATATTTCAAATATTATTTTTCATTGTTTTTTCTCTATTTCATTTTAAAAGAGAAATAAAACACCAAGTTACCAAACTTTGATTTTTATTTTATTGTAATAGGGTTCTCTAATGGAACAGAACTCATAGGAAGAATATCTATAACAAATTTATTTGATTGGCTTACATGGTATGGGCTGCACATCAAAGAAGCTGAGAACCCAGTCTTAGTCTATAAAAGTAAACACATCGGCCTTCTCAATCTTGCATTCAAGGTCTGGAGAGTTTCAAAAGAGTCATTGTTATTTAGTTCATATTGGAAGGCAGAAGCTAGGGTTGAATGCCAATAAAGAACAGAAAGAGAACTGCAGCAACAGAGTAGATGCTCTTACCAGCAAAAAGTAAAGGTGGGTCTTTACTTTTTTCCTCAGATCTTTCAATTTGGGGCACTGTTGGAATTCTGCCACTCTGGGGAGGGCCTTCCTCTCTTAGTCAATACTTTCAAGAAATACTCTGACAGACTCACGAGGAGGCATGCTTCTTTGGTGAATCTGCTCTCATTAACCATCAACCAAGGTTAACCATCATACAGGTCATAGACCTGCTCTAGCAAACTGAAGTAAAACAGTTTTCCAAAAGTAGTTATCAAAGAAACTTTGAGTCTGCACTATGTCTTAAAAATTTTTTTCTTCAGTCTTCGTATAGGATTCCATAGTTTCCATACTTCTGTGCCAAGAAATTCAGCTTAGTTACTACAGCTATAGATCAAGTTCAAGTTTTCTTAATTTCTGTAACTTAACGCCATTTGAGTACTTTATATTCTCATGAGAAAATTGTTAATGAGAAAAGTAGATGAATAGTTATACGATGATTAGCCATGTAATGGCTACTGTTGGTTGTCAAGTTGACTACATTTGGAAAAAATTGTAATCCACAAATGGAGAACATTCCTGTGAGCGACTTTTTTATTTTTGAAATGAGTGATTCCATTTTTAGTCTAGACTTTTGAGATAGAAAGATACATATCTTTGATCTGGACCTTGAGATGGGAAGACACCTTTAATTTGAGCCATATCTTCTGCTGTATGTCATATGAGGACATGGAAGAAGGAAGTTTTTGCTCTTTGCCTGATTCCTGTCAACTTGCCAGCACATCCATTCCTTCACTGGCCTCATAGCCTACTTCTTTGGGATTCCAGCATATACTGAAGAGCAGCTGTGACATCCAGTCTTATGGACTGAGCAACTACTGGATTCTTTAACTTTGTGTTCATAGCCACCCATTATTAGAATGTAGCCTGTAAGTCATGTGATGTTTTCATATATATATATATATAGTAAGTTCTTTTACTCTAGAAGACCCTGACTAATACATCTCTTTAAATGGTTTATTTCTAAAGCTCTTTGAAGAGTAAATTCTTTAAAAAACAACAACAGTATTTTGTGTGTGTGTGTGTATGTGTGTGTGTGTGTGTGTGTGTGTGTGTGTGTGTGTGCACGCATGCGTGCCATATGTTTGTGGGTACCTATGGAGGCCTGAAGAGGCTAATGACTCCACTGCAGCTTGCATGATAGGTGGGTATGAGCTGCCAACAAGGGATACTGTAAATGAACCTGAGCTCTTAACCCCTAAACCATCTCTCCAGACCTCATATAGTAGATTTTTACAGAAAACTCTGAATAAGAGCCAATAGGAGAAGAAAGAGCTAAAGTTTGTCTCAGAGAGATTGTCTTTCTATTTATTTATTTATTTATTTATTTATTTATTTATTTAGACATAATTTGATTTTGCTCCTTCTCATGGTGTAAGGGAATGTTCTCCATAATAGTCTCCTTCTGTGATAATTAGTCAGCTAACAATATTCACCAGGGAAACAATCAACAGGACATGAACACACAGAAGTGCACATATACTCTGAAGACTTGAAGCTAAGTAGAGCAGATGCCTATCAAGAGTATAAGACAGGAGAACCTTGTGTTTGAGAGCAGCTGGAGATATATAGGAAAACCTTGTTTCAAACAATCACAACGACAACAACAACAACAACAACAGAAGAAGAAGAAGAAGAAAATAATTGATGGACACAGCTGTGCTTTTGAGCAAGTCCCATTATTTTCCAAAGAACTGCTAACCCTGAGAGTTAGGGAAACCCATGGTGTAATTGTCTCTATCTGCTCATGGTCCTATATAGAGGTAGAAAAGGAGATGAGTTTTCCTTAAATCACCCTTTTGTTCTGCTCAGGACCTCATAAGATTGGATATTGCTCATTTATGTTCAGAGGAACTCAAAGTTTTCCTGAGAGCAGCAATTCATATGTTAATTTTAATTACAAGTATCTAACACATGAGAAATAATGGACTGCTACACAGCTAAAAGAGAACCAAAATAAGTCACAGAAAAAAATGACACATAAATAGACACTCAAACTAGAAGCTCTAATATTATATATTAGATTTAATTACTCTGTCAAATCATAGTAAATGTTTTTAACCATTTTCAATTTCTATAATTGCTAAAGACTGTAACAAAAATTTCTGGTGAGGTACTGGTATGTATTTCTCATTTAGAATAGTTAAATAGGAAGATTTTATTTTGATTACTAGTGGTTGTTTCTGGAATATTCTTCCTATTTATGTCTAATATCCCTGAATGTAAGAATTTGAGCTGGAAATACTTGAACAATAATCCCTACTTTTCCTATTTTGATGTTATCTTGGGCTGTAAAACACATGGCTTGGGAATGAATGGACACTTAGAAGAATCATAAGATGTTGTCTTAGAAGTTAGCCACTATGACAAAATGCCTTCTATAGCTTAGTTGAGGATGCTATGGTGCATAGGTTTAGCAGTTGTATTTCTTGATCCACTGTAAGGCAGAACATCATGACAACAGGAATCTATTGCAGAGGTTTTTCAAATAATGGAATAATGAAACTAAAGAGAGAGGCAGTAAGCAGCTTTGGGCAAGATATACCCAACAGCATGCCTCAATGATCTACTTCCTGTAGATATTTGCCCCCTTTCATAATTCTCATAATTATCTTGCCACCATTTTTATAATTCTCCAAAATAAGGCTACCAGTTCAGAGAACATGTGGTGAGGGAGAATTTTTATCTATACCTTTATTGGGGAGAAAGAAAAAAAGCCCATGAGTTAAATTTTTTGTTTTTGTGAGAATTTCCCTAGTATTATATTACAATAAGCCTGGGATCCATCAAAGATACATCTGCAGGTGGCCAGTTAGCCAGATTGTCTTAGTTAGGGTTTCTATTGCTGTAAAGAGACACCATGACCAAGGCAACTCTTATAAAAGACAACATTTTATTGGGGATACTTATAAGTTCTGAGGTTCAGTCCATTATCATCATGAGAGGAAGCATGGTAGCATCCAGGGAGGCATGGCATTGGAAGAGATGAGAGTTCTACATCTTTTTCTGAATGCAAACAGAAGACTATCTTTCAGGCACATAGGAAGAGTGTCTCAAAGCCCATCACCACAGTGATACAATTCCTCTAGCAAGGAAACACTTACTTCAACAAGGCCACACCTCCTAATAGTATCATTTCCTGGGCCAAGCATATTCAAACCACCACATTCCATTCCCTGGCTCCCATAGGCTTGTTCAAACATATGAGTCTATGGGGCCATACCTAGACATAGCATAATGCACAATACATTTAGCCCAACTTCAAATATCCCCATAGTTTATCACAGTTCTACCAGTGTTTAAAAGTCTAACATTCACAGTCTCTTCTGAGATTCATCCAATCACTTAACTGTAATCCCTATAAAATCAAAATAAAAAAGAAGATCACTTACCTCCAACATCACAGGATATAGGTTAGCAGTCCAAATGTCATAATGAAGAAATACTGGACCAAAGCAAGACCAAAACCTAGCTAGACAAACTCCAAAGTCTGTATGTGCATGTCTAGTATAAAAGTGCTCTTCATATCTCTAACATCTTTCATCTTTATTGAGTGCCACTGTTGTGCCAGGGAAATGTTAGTGATCCCCCAAAACACACACAGAAGCTGATCTGATGCAACTCACAGCAGGATCTTTATTCTATTCAAGCTAGCTCCCCCAAACCCCCCAATGCACCACCTTCAGGCAGGATGGTTTTGGTGGTGGGGAGCCGAGAATGTCTATGGGGCAAGGCATACTTGTGCAAGCATCTAATTGGAAAGGAATTGTGGCCTTTAACATAATTGGCCAGTGCTGGGAATCATATCATAAATTCAACTTCTGCTTCTCTCTGCATTGGTGGTAGTTAGGCAGGGGGTGGGCTTGTAACCTCAGGTGCAGATTTGTTGGGGGAGAAACTAGGAGACACTGGTCTTGTTGAGGATATAACCTGGAAACACTGGTATTGTTAGGAATTAACCAAGAGACTGGAGCTAGGCTCAGGTTTTATAGGGGGGCAACTTGAAAATTAATGCTAGGTACCAGCCTATTAGTTTATTTGAGTTCAAACTTAGGTCAGGTTCTCTAAAATGAAGTCTGAATGTAAAAGCTTTGGCATCTCACCACAAACTTCGTTTTCTTGGGTTGGTTCCACTCCCTGTTAGCAGCTTTCCTCAGCAGGTATCCCACGGCTCTGGCATCTCTAGCATCTTAGGGTATCCAAGGCAACTTCAATTTTACACCTTCTTTTTCCAATAACTGGAATCCATACCTGATCTGGGCTCCTCTAAAGTGCCTGGGTCAATTTACCAGCTCTACCTACTGTAGCATTCTAGGCTCTGGCATTCTTGGTTATCAGCCATGGTATTGGCATCTCCACTTCTCTGGAATCTTTTGCTGCAATGAGACTTCACCAATAATCTCTCATAGGCTCTCTTCATGGTTCCAACCCTCAACTTTGTATGATTATTTCCTTTTCAGTCCTGGGCTATCAACTGCAACAGAACCTGCACCTTCACCATTGGCCTTCCTGCCTCTCAGAGTGCCAAGCCTCAGCTGCTCCTCATGACCCCTTCATGCCTTCAAAACCAGTACCACCTGGATGATTCTTACACATTACCAAGTCCAGCTGCAGCACAAGGTACAACTTCAGCTATTTCTGGAACACAGCTTCTTTGTGCTCTCAGAAAACACTTCCCAGAAGACTTCACCTCAGTGTTGCTGGTTGTACTGGCTAGTTTTGTGTGTCAACTTGACACAAGCTGGAGTTATCACAGAGGAAGGAACTGCAGTTGAGAAAAATGCCTCCATGAGATCTAGCTGTAAGGCGTTTTCTCAATTAGTGATCAAGGGGTGAGGACCACTTGTGGGTGGTACCATCTGTGGGCTGGTAGTCTTGGGCTCTATAAGAAAGCAAGCTGAGAAAGCCAGGGGAAACAAGGCAGTAAGAAACATCCCTCCATGGCCTTGCATCAGCTCCTGCTTCCTGACCTGCTTGAGTTCCAGTCCTGACTATCTTTAGTGATGAACAGCAATGTGGAAATGTAAGCTGAATAAACCCTTTCCTCCCCAACTTGCTTTTAGGTTATTATGTTTTATGCAGGAATAGAAAGCCTGACTAAGACAAATTGGTACCAGCATAGTGGGGTATTCCTGTGAAAACCTGACCATGTTTGGGGGAGAACTGTGGACGGACTTTGGAACTTTGGGCTAGAAGATCCATTTGGTGTTAAGAGCTCTGTGGGATCTTGCTTGAAAGATAATGTTGAGAACAGTGCAGAAGACAGAGGCCTGGCTTGTGAAATTTCAGAGAGAAGAATAAAGACTCTTATTAGGGCCATTGCTGTTTTGATTGTGAAGATTCTGTGGTTTTGGTTAGCTGGGGCTGATGAATCAGCTGTGATTAACAAGATACCAGAACTACTAAAGTGAAAACTTTGCATTACTGGGACTATTGATGCTGGTTAGCTGGAGGTAAGAAATTAGCGATGATTAAAAAGAGACCAGCATCATTGAGATGACATCTTCCAGGAAGTGTTTTCTGAGAGCACAAAGAGGCTATGTTCCAGAGATAGCCAAGGTTGTGTCTTGTGCTGTGGCTGGACTTGATAATGTGTAAGAGTCACCCAGATGCTACTGATTTAAAGGCATGAAGAGGTCATGAAGAACACCTGAGGCTCGGCACTGTGAGAGTCCTTGGAAAACCATTGGTGAAGATACAGCCTCCATTGCAATTGATGGCCCAGAATAGAAGGGATCATGCAAAGGAGTTGATGCTTGGCACCATGAAGAGAGTCTATGAGAGGCTATTGGTGAAGCCTAGTTGCATTGGAAGATAGCAGTGTTTTGAAGATGCCAGTACCATGATATTACCACCAAGAACAGCAGCAGCAGTGGAGTACAGGCATCTAGAGCCTAGAAGACAAGGTGTGTGCTACAAGAGGCAGAGCTGGAGAAGTGACCCAAGCCCTTGGAGGAATCCAGAAGATCATGAATGGATCCCAGACATTGGATGGTTGGAGTTTGATTTTGCTTTTGATTGTGACTGTGCCTTGATATTTTTCCCTCTTGAAGAAAGAAGGTATTTTAGTGGAGCCCACAGTTAAGAGACTTTGAATTTTTAAAAGACCTTGAATTTTTAAAAAGATATTGGATATTTTAAAGGATTGAACTTTTAATTTGCAAGACTGTGGGACTCTTAAAGTTATTTAGATCTTGTGGGTGAATAAGAAAGTAAGGGTTGAGGCTTAATGGTTGGTATGTTTGTGTGTCAAGTTGACAAGGGGTCAATTGTACTGGCTGGTTTTGTGTGTCAACTTGATACAAGCTGGAGTTACCACAGAGATAGAATCTGCAGTTGAGAAAATGCCTCCATGAGATCCAGCTGTAAGGCATTTTCTCAATTAGTGATCAAAGGAGGAGGACCCCTTTTGGATGGTACCATCTGTGGGCTGGTAGTCTTGGGCTCTATAAGAAAGCAAGCTAAGCAAGCCAGAGGAAGGAAGCCAGTAAGAAACATCCCTCCTTGTCTTCTTCATCAGCTCCTGCTTCCTGACCTGCTTGAGTTCCAGTTCTGACTTTCTTTAGTGATGAACAGCAATGTAGAAATGTAAGCCGAATAAACCCTTTCCTCTCCAACTTGCTTCTTGGTCATGATGTTTGTGCAGGAATAAAAACCCTAAGACAATGGTCTCTTCCTAATCACTGATAATTCTTAGCTCCAGCTAACCAGTATCAATTGTCCCAGTAGTCTCCTTCTCCTCTTGACTATAAAGCCAGAGCCACATGGCTGAAGCTTCCATGCTGTTTGCTGGAGCTGGACCATGATTCACCTGTTTCTATTACATTACCACCAGATTTCTGTTTTCCAACTCCTTTACTGCCTAAGCTTGGCTGCCCTGAAACTTGCTCTATAGATTGATCTTGAACTCAAGAGATCTGCATGCCTTGGTCTCCTAAATTCTGGGATTAAAATTGTATACCACCACATCTGGACCTACGCTTTTCTCTACTTGGAAAATGATCAGTACTAGGTCTGGCCTTGAACTTAGAAATCAATTTGCCTCTGTATTCTGGGATTAAAGGTATGCACTATCATGCCTATAACTAAGCTTTTCACAGTCACTATTTCTAAAGAGCCAGGTCAACATTCTGTGTCCTCCATTTCTGGACTGTAGTTCATTCCAGATTAAAAATTCAAATGAAAATAACCAAATAATAATAATAATAATAATGCTGTTCAAAGGCAAAAGCATACACAATAAGCTTAGCTTGGTGGGATTTTGCCCCCAAATCACCAATCCCTTAATCTTTTTACCTGCTGAAACATAGGACTTAGCTCCATTGTGTTTCCTGGTGCCCTTTTCTTACTAAAACTAAAACTGTACATTTTGTATTTTTCCTCCCTCAGCTTGCTCTTTTTCATCAAGACATTCTTCATAAGAGTGAACTTTAATAACAACACAACAGAATTTATACCAGATGTTTGAGGTTTCCTTTGCTAATGCAATTAATCTAAATCTCTTCATTTTAGCCTCAGGCAGACTCTTCAGACAAGGGCAAAAAGTAGCCTCCCTCATTCTTTACCAAAATATTTCAAAACCAGTCTCTAGGCTACATCGTAGCATTTTTCTCTTCTAAAGATTCTTGATCCAGGCCCCACAGTTCAAATTACTCTCAGCAACATTGTGAAGTGGAAGTTCCTAGATATGTCATGCAATACAGAGTCACATGGTCTTTTCCTAAGCCAAGATTCAAGGGAGGACACATGATGTTTGGAGAGAGCATAAAATGGACAGCGAAGGCTCTCTTGCTTAGCTAGCTTTGGAGTGCTTTGTTGGTCTTGAGTTTTTGTCTTTGATCATCTGCATGGTAGAGAACTTTTCCTGGCATCTGCAGCTGTTTCTGGTCTGATTTGGTGGATGTCTGGTGGTTTCTGCTAGATTGTGCAACTGCTACTGATTCATGTTTGGAATCCTGACACTACTGAACTGTCCTGTTTGTATTCTGATAGAGATTGGGATTGCCCCAAGGAACTACTTCTAAATAGGTCCACATCTCCTTATCCTATTTACCATATTTTCTTCCTTACCTTTGGATGGTGGGCTAGAAAGGAGGAGTTGAAGCATTGAGAACCTTTATAAAAGTAGGTTTTTAAAAAAAAATCTAAGCCTACATAATATTTTCCATATTCCTACTAGGATGGTCCATTAAGTCCCACTTAAAACATTTTATTGCTTTCCAAATCCAAAGTTCCACACATTTCTCCAAAATCATGGTCAGGCCTATTACAGAAATATGCCATTTCTGGTACCAACTTCTCTCTTAGTTAGGGTTTCCATTGCTGTAAAGAGACACCATGAATACAGCATCTCTTATAAAGGAAAACATTTAATTGGGGGTGACTTACAGGTTCTGAGGTTCAGTCCACTATCATCATAGCAGGAAGTCTAGCAGCATCCAAGCAGGCATGGCACTAAAGGAGCTGAGAGTTCTATATCTTGCTCCAAAGATAAACAGCAGAAGACTTTCTTCTAGGGAACTATGAGGAGAGTTTCAAAGCCCAACCCACAGTGACACACTTCCTCTCGCTAGGCCATACTTCCTCCAACATGGCTACACCTACTAATGCTGCCACTCTCTGGGCCAAGCATATTCAAACAACCACACAGATCTTACTTGATGTCCTTTACTTTGTTGAAGGGATGGTATTGGGAGATTTTTCTGCATTAATTGTTTTAGTATTTTTTGAGAATTTCATATGTGACTATGGTAGTTATATTATTTTTATCCCCCATTCTCCACCATTTCCTCCCAACTTGCTGAGTACATTTAGTGTGGCTCATGTGTATATATTTAGGGTTAGCCACTATCAGGTGTCTAGTCCCCAGAGAAGATTGATTTTCCCTCTCTCAACAGAGTTTAATTGCCTTTAACTATTTATCTAGGGATGGGGCCACCATCTGTGTTGGCATGCAGATTGATCCTTTCATTGTGTAGGTCTTGTTTAGGTAACCATGTTGTTGAGATTTCATGGATTCAGTCTTGTTTCCTTGTCATTTATGGAATACACTATATTACAGCAGATATCTTGGCCTTCTGGCTCTTATAATATTTCTGTTCCCTTTTCCAAGATGTTCTCTTGGACTTACATATAGAAGTTGCACTGTACATTTATCAACTGAGATTGTAAGCCTCCCAAGGCTAGTTGCTCTCTGTCATTTTAATCAGTTAGATCTCCCTCTGACACACAAAGAACTGACTTTGATGAAGAATGAATGCTAAACTTATCTGTGTATAAGTATAAACATTAAGAAAACTGTTAGGAATTAGACTGATTTAGGAAAGTGGCTGTAGTAGGTTTTTCTTTAGGAATTATAACCACACCAGTCATGGGTTGTTGGCTATATTTGTAGTACTAGGCCTGATTTTTTTTCTCTTGAACAGTACTTAAGTCTAATTAGGTAGCTATTGGTTACACCCAAGTATAACTGGTACTATTGCTCCCTGAGGTTTATTTTGCCTGACTGATCATAGATGTTTATAGGTTTTACAGAGTGATAGCTACTGCTTACTTTTTTTGATTGGCAGTATGCATGGGTCCTTCTGATAGGATAAGAGGTCATCAATTATTATAATAAAATGTAATTCTCTAAAATTTCAGGGAGATTTCTTTTCCTTCAAACAGTTTATAATTCATAGACAATATTAATTGCCCCATGAATAAATGTTCTGATGCAATGGTGGTGTGTGGCATTTTCCTCTGTTTTGGATATTATTACCAACAGGAAAGCTGTGGTTACCAGCATGTGGAGCATATGAGATTGGGCCTGCTAATATTACCAGATGAAACAAGATGAAGACTCATGTTGTCCCTCCACTATCTGGTGATATATAACTAGTTAACATGCTGCCAGCAGAGAAGACTCTTTAATTGTGTAGGCACCTATAATGTTTCTCTTCTCTTAGAAGTAACCTCAAATTCATGCTTCTGAAATTTCCCTCAATAAATTTATTGTTTAATAAAACTATACTTAGTTGTTATAGCTTACTAGGGTCTGTAGTTTTTCATTCTAAGTTGAACAGAAGTATAATTCACAAGAGAAACAACAGAACTGAAGTGTGCGTGCGTGTGTGTGTGTGTGTGTGTGTGTGTGTCCTTTGTGGGCTTAGATATTAGGTAATTAGGTAGCACACAGCTTGTGCTTAGAGAAATGTAGAAGTTGGTTCATGCCTTGCTGATTGTTTCCCTATGTTTCTGAAAAGATTGCCAGTCTCTCAGAGCTTTATTTGAAGCATGGCTATCCCATGCACCACAAAGATCCTTCATTCCTTGGGAAAGTCTGAGCAGGTAGTTTTGCTTCTTACTTCTTAGTTTAGCTGTTAGGACATTGTATGGTAGTTCAAGCCTCTTCCTCATTGACCATTTGATACCTGGCTCTAGAAACTCAGCAAACTATCCAAGGCTAACTGAAGTTGTGGATCTCGGAGGAGAACTTAAAACTGTCCTTTTCCTAAACCAGCACAATCCCCAGTTTCATTCTAAATATTCGTCCTTATATCTACAAATAAGTGTAGTCTTCACTAAACATCAAGGAAACTTCTCTTTGCAACAGATGGAGAACATTACAGTAAGCCACAACCAATCATCTAATATTATGGACATTTTCTTCTAAGTTGGTGCCTTTCCTCTCTGGGGTCTAGATTGAATTCCTCTACTTACATGCATTCCATTTCAGGTCATTGATCATTTTTCAATCAGGAAAACTTTAAGCATTTCATCTGGAATTTTATCCATTTCAGTATCTCTGGGTGTTGTATAATCATGTTCTTTTGGAAGAGTCGGGCTTTTTTTGTTTTCTGTTTTTTGCTTTGTTTTTGTTTTTTGGTTTTTGCCTACTATGTTAGGACTTGAATATCACTTGTAGAATTTTGGAGAGGTTATTTGTTTATTCATTTATTTATTTAATATATATGAGTATACTGTAGCTGTTTTCAGACATACCAGAAGAGGACATCGGATCCCAGTACAGATGGTTGTGAGCCACCATGTTGTTGGTGGGAATTGAATTCAAGAATTCTAGAAGAGCAGCCAGTGCTCTTAAATGCTGAGCCATCTCTCTAGGCCTGGAAAGAATCTTTGTATTGAAAATCCTGTTCTTGAAGGTTCAAGTGGTATTGGCAGGACCACTCACTGTGGAAGAAACAAACTATTGTAGCAAGAACAAAAGCAAGTCTTGCAAAATACAAAAAGAGACTTCAAGTCAAGTCAACTGCATTGTACTAGTACATCACCAATGAGAATATGAATGATCATTGCAAAGTCAATGTAGAATGTGCTATGAAGTTAGGATTTAAAATTTGGAAATAGTAAATGCATAACATGAAGGAAGGAACTATAAGAGTAGACATTAGGTCAAATAGATAAAAGAAAAGAAAGAAGATGGTGAGAGAAGAGCAAAGAACAACAGACCAAAGAAAAGGACAGGAAAACAATAAGATTTCTCAACCATAAAAATGTTTGTTAAAATCGAATTAAAAAGATTAGTAACAAAAATATGAGTCTATCGAAAAAGAAAAAAGATAAATAGGTGAATAAAATACTACAAGATATTTAAAGTAGGAAAAAATAGAATAAAAACAGAAAGCAAAAACACTAATAAATACTGACAAGAATAAAACATGAATAAGGCAATTTCAAGGGGAATAAAAATGACAGCATTAAACATTAAAATTATAGTACAGAAAATGTCTTGCTAAATGTATAAGGAAAGCATGGGAAAGATAAAAACTCAACAGAGAAAACAAGAATTGGTTCTTTATCTTCTGGCACTGTGGGCAGGACACCGTGGTCTGGCACTTTGGGTAGTATACCATTCTCTGACACTATGGGTGGAACCACCTTCTCCTCTGGCTTGAGTCCTGAAAGGTATCTCCTTGCTTCCATGTTTGTATATGAGTCTTTCACTTTGAATTCAGAGTAATCTTTTAAAATCAAACATTATGTTGTGGTACATGTCTGCTCCAGATTTCAAGAAAGTTCTAACTCATAAGAAAGTCCAAGGTGTTTCCTCATGATGCAATCTCTTTCCACTTTTGTGCCTTATCTCAAACATACTTCATTTTCTTCTCCCATCATCACACTAATGGTCTTCTGTTTCCTCTGAATATACATAGCATTCACCAACCTTAAGACCTTTGTTGTTACATCCTTGATCTGTAATACTCTACAGAGCATATCAGATATACACTGATATCAGCAAAACATAAAAACCCCCAGGTTTCTGCAGAGAAACATTTCTGACTGCCCTAAGTAAAATAGCCCCTCCCTCTTCAAGCACTCTGACTCTCTTATTCTGCTCAATTAGTTTCCATGAATTTTGTCACTAATGTATGTTACACGTAAGTATATCGATATATCTATATATCTCATATCTACATATCTATATATTGGTCATCTACATATCTATCTATATCTATATCAAAGATTTACATGATGCATATAGATTATATGTTGACTTACAAATAAGACTATAGACTCCATGAAGTCAGAGACTTTGGCTTTCTTACTGTACACCCCTGTGTTTGTTTATATTTAAGTTTGTTTATATTTAAGTTATATTTAAGTTTTGAAGGATGTAGAATCTCTTCATGTTGCCTAAGCTGTCTCAGACTCATATATCCTCTGTCTCCTGAGTAGCAGAGATTGAGGGATATGCCATCACATTTGGCTCAAAACTCCTTTTGAAACAGAATGTGTTTTGCTCAGATTCCAGTATTACCAGCCAAGGCATAAATTTGCAGATGTCCTTTAAATGAGGCAGAGGCAGATATGTGTGTGTGCAGATGAGAACTGGACAGGTGAATAAGTGCAGAGTACAGAACTAAGTGGAGGGCTGTACCAATTTTTTCCACTCAAAGCTTCCTGACAACTATTAACTTGACAGAAGAAAGAAGTTTTAACTTAGAGTTTGTATTTTGCTTAATAAATTGAACCAGGAATTTTAGTTGTTGAGCTGTCCATATTCTTTACAATGTGTAACAGGTGGAAGATTTAAGATTATGGAACTTCTTATCACTCAGCATTTATTTCAAATTGCCAGACAAAAATGAGTCTCCAAGATCAGTTATAAAAAATTGAATCTCCAAGGCTAGTATTAAACAAGAGTCCATGAAGGACGTGAATTAGGTTGTTTCTCCAAGTCTTCCTTCCTTTCTCTTCTTATTTCTTTTCTTCCTTTACTTTTCTGTCTCAACTTCATCTTATGGAAGTTCTCTTAATTGAATTTAATGGCTACCATTATATCATGATTTTTTATCATAATCGTTAGTTATTTATTGATACTGCCTTATCAAAGTATAGAAGCAACATTTCATTAACCTAATTCCAGATCCATCATCATACCTGCCACAGAGCAACTGTTTAATGTTTATAGAATAGCATTCCTCTCTTTGATCATAATTTAAAAATTACTTGAATATCAAAATTATTCAGAATAGCAAAGATTAATGAAGATACAAAGGAGATACATTACTTATGTATTTAAGGAGATGACACATTCCAAGATTCCCACACATTTATCACAAAGAAAGCTGAAAATTATTCTGTTCTGTGGAACAACACTTTACTTCATAGACGTATTACAGGTTTGGCTTTATTTTTGCTGTTCACTCAAGCTTCCAACCACCTATTTGCTGCTCCTTCATACAGAGATGTATGAATGTGACATCTATGGCTCCTGGACACTGTGGAGGAAGTCTGTGCTTTAATATAAAAACTGCAAATGACTGGTACTGTCACTTAGAGGTTGAAAGTTATAAAACATTTTGAGGAAATGTGATGCCACATGAGTTTAATAATTTTCTTTAGGATTATAATTTTCCAAACAGTAACTACGAATTAATCTTTTCTGGTTGCATCAAATGTATTGTCAAGCCAATTGCCTGAGCTTTTTCTTTCTTTCTTTCTGTCTTTCTTTCTTCTTCTTCTCCATTATTTTTAATTTTGGGAGATGGATTGGGGGAGGGGGCTAAGAACTGGAGCTGTGACATCTTTGACTAAATCCACCCTGCTGTTCAATTCTTCTTTCTTTTACAAACCTCTCCAACTTCATAATTCTGCAAAAGGCTTAATCACAGTCACTGAAGGAGTGCCTTGGCTTGCTGAGTGTGGGAAGTAGGGATTTAATATGCCAATTAAAACTCCATTGTTATTAAAAAATTCTTGAGTTGTCTAATTTGCATAGGAAAAGCAACTCAAGTATGAATCTCTTTTGAACAAGCCTGCTGGGGTTGACAATTATGTGAACTCTGAGAACCTTTCCCAGAGATTTTGAATGAGCTTCTGCTAGTCACCTTGGCCCAGTGAGCCCTCTTGGGGGCACAGTGAAGCTACCATTTCCTGGCCTTTGCATCATTTTATCCACAGAGCACACATATGACATACTTTTTCATCTATAGCACATACAAGACTTCTTCTGTCATATTATCAGCCTTAAGTTTCTACTCCAGTGGTGACTTTCATCTTGCCCACTCTGGCTAAAACTCAGCAGATAATTAATAAAAGATTAGACTAATATTTCAACATGTGTGAGGAATGTTATGCTGTACAGCACTAAGTGACCAGTGAATATCTCCTTTCTCAGTTAATAAGGTCAGACTTTTCCAAGGGTGTAGGGGAACCTTCAGAGTTAGCACAGAACACACTGAGTTCTTAGCACAGAGGAGATTTAGGGACAAGCAGATATGTGTGTGTGTGTGTGTGTATGTGTGTGTGTGTGTGTGTGTGTGTGTGTGTGTGTATCTGTGTATCTGTGGACTGCTTCTAGATCAGACAAAAGATGCAGCAGGCATTTTTGTAGGAATAAGAATAGGTTTTAAGGAGAAAGAAGTCAAAGTCTGCTAGGGTTAGTTGGTAAGTCCTGACTGGACACGTTATCAAGTGTAACAGAATTATGAATTTGATTGCTGGACCTTGGTGTTTAGTCCCAGGAATGAATCAGTGGCCAAAGACGGGAATAGACCATGTGGGCTACCTTTAGGAATGCAATCGAATGGTTCAGGAAGGGAGAGGGAAGAGGCAAAGGTAAAACTTGTCTGTTATGCTTATGTGTGCTAAAGAGCCCTTTCTAGTGATCTGGTGAAAATAGGTTCATCCAACTTCATGTTCGAGGCTAACAACTTTCTGGTTTCCTGTATTAACATATTGACACATCCCTCATGAAATAGTAACCAGATAATTTGTCATTATTGTTTAAAATGTTGGTATTTAGAATAAATTATTTTAAAACTACAGCTAAATCAAAATAATCCTTATAATCCAATAAAGTTTTATTTACTTGCTTTCCAAGAACAAAAGAAAATGACACGTTAGTGTGGAGAAACTCAGGTGTACAATGGTAGAGTAGAGACCCCCAGACAAAACTAGCAGACACCATCAACTGATGCCAAAAATCCTCAGGATAGAAGCAATGGCAATACTAAAAACATACTCTCCCTCATTCTGTCATTATTAAATGGGGGGTAAGTAATTTTGTATGTATGCATCATTCTAAAAGTCTTTTGGGGTTCAGTTATGATATATAATTTCTTAGCTGCATCCAATTCTGAGCTAATAAAGAGAAAAAAGTTTAATCCAAAATTTCAAGTCAACTGCTGTGAGGGTGGCTTTGGATCTCAATATACTGTACTAGACATTATTCTGCTGTTAAGTGTCAATAGTGTTAGTGTGTGTGTGTGTGTGTGTGTGTGTGTGTGTGTGTGTGTGTGTACATGCGTGCATACGTGTGTGCATGCCTTTCCTTTTAGTCTACACACGTGTGACATAAGTGTAAAGGTCAAGACTGGGCAACCTATGGGAAAACTGAATACAACTTTAAAATATGGAGTTTGGCCCAGTACCATTCAAAACTGATACTCTATTAAAATATTAATGTGCTCACATGGTACCATATGCTTGGGAGATTCCAGTAGCAATCTGAAATGACTAAAATGAGAATATATAATTATTCACTCTTTCTCTCTATTGATCTATGCTGAACATATACAATAAACTCAAAAACCTCTTTATTCACTTAATTATCATATCTGATTGTTTTGCACATTTTACACAGTTATGTCACCTCAGCATATTTCAAATCCCAAGGTTCAGGTAAGAGTTATAGAAACAGTTGTTTAATTTAAACAATACTTTAAATTGAATTGAAATCTGATATAATCTTGTTTTATTAGTTCATAGTTACATATTTATTGATAAGAATTAGAAGTTATAACAAAATTAATCTACATAAAATGTATTATAATCTATTGAAAGCATATTTATATTACAAATATAAGTGCACCTTAAGCCTACTAAAACATAATATTCATTTTCAATGTGCATGTAGTCATATATTTTCTGTTGGCATGTAAAATATAATTTTAATGTGCCACTCAGATTTCCTTAAAAGCTGATCAGTGTAATTGCTTAAGCAGTTAGCATTCCTCCTTTTAAATTAATATTTTTTCTTTTACCTTGTAAAATCTTTTTAGGATAGTAAAAGTCTATGGATGGGGAATCAGGAGAGAATTTCCATAATTATACTGTAACCTCCCCAAGACACAAACGTTAGAAGCAGTTAGTGACAGCTGTTTGGCACTATTCTAACATGAGACGATTTTAACATAAAAATTCCGTTCTGTTGCTCTTTTTTTCTTGGTGTCCAAACACAACCAAGAGAATTTTCACAGGATCACAGAAACTGAGACTGAACTCTTACTCATGGGATGAGTAAAGGACATTTCTTGTTATTTTTGAGAATCTGAATTCTATGGAAAGAAGGAGAAACTGGGAGGAAAAGAGTGTTTTTGGGTGTAGGATGAGTATATCTCTAATAGTCTACTAATGCTTCTATAAATGGAAATCTATTTACAAAGCTTTTATAGAAGATAGCTAATAAGTCAGTCATTGTTATATGTTAAAAACAAATTAGCATAATGTAGGGTCCTTGAAAACCCCTAAAGAAGCTAGATGTGGTAGTATGTTACTATATTTTCAGCAACTTCCAGGCAGGGCAAGAAATGTCAGGCTGGAAATGAGCTTGGACCTTATATTAAAGGCTTCCTTCAAAAGCCAATAAAATAAACAAACAAACAAAAAAATCAAATAACATAAAAAGAAATCCCCAGAAAAATCTACTGAAAGAATATTATTCCTTTTCAAGGAGTATATATGTAGATTGTTCTTCCTATGCTTAGAAGATCTTGTTTCCTTGATTTCTTATTTTATTTTATTTTTTACCTACAGTTCCTTTGCATATATATTATGGTTTCTGGTTTTGTGTTTTTATGAAACTTTTGTGTATGCATTTGTGTGTCTCTGTGTCTATATGTGTTCCTTGTGCTTTTTCTTTGGTTCTTTGCTTGTTTGTTCTATTCCAGTTTGTTTGATTTTAGTGTATCTTATTTTGTTTTGTTATTACTTTTAGATGATTGTTTTCTAGTGAGGGAAAGAAATAAAGGGTGTGGATTTGTGGGGAAGGAGAGATGGGAAGGACCTAGGAAGAGCTGGGAGAGGGGAAACTAATCAGAATATATAGTATGAAAAATTCTATTTAAAAAAACACTAAGAAATGAATAGTTACATAAAAGTTGTATGCAGTATTCTGGGAGGTAGTAGACGTTTAAGAAGAAATCCCACCAAAATTTGTTGTTGTTGTTTTGTTTTGATTTTCAAGAACTGGTTTTTCTCTGTAGCTTTGCCTGTAAATGTTAGTTTTATTTTCTTTGAAGATGGGATACGATGAGAGCTGTGCCCAGGCTTTATGAATAAATGGCTTGGGCTGAGATCAGAGTGTTTCTATATAAATATCCCTAGGCCTAGGCTTGGAAACTTCTTGTCTCCTTACAATCTAATCTTCTGCAAGCTTGGAACTTGAAAGCTTCAGCTTCCAGCCTCTGTCTAATGATCTAGGACTAAAATGTTTCAGCCTCAGAGATTTACTGCTGAATAAACTCACTCCAGCTCTTTCTGAACTGTGGCTGACTAGTTTCTGTTCTGGCTCAGGGTCTTCTCTTAAGCTGCCTGATTCCAATTGACTTCCCTCTGCATCTGACTAAATTGCTCTGCTTGGAAAAACTATCTCTGAAGTTCATGAACGGAATGGAACTAAACGGAACTGAACCAAACGTCATGAACTCAGCTGAATTCAACTGAACTGCACTGAAATCAGCTGAACTGACTGAACTCCACTGCATTTCCTGAACTCAAATGAATTGCCCTCACTGAATGGCTGTTCACACACTCCTCTTAAGTAGCCTCTCCTTCCTATCTGTTCTCCTGAGAGTTGGGTATATCCTCTCGATTACTCGTTCTGTCATATCTTTTTCTAATTTGTCACTTTGTCTGCCCCTCTATTAGATGTCATTGTTTGGGATTAAAGGTGTATACTAAAGGTGTGCCTGTATTCCAGCCAGAGGGATTAAAGATGTGTCCTAAGGGCGTGTCTATATTCTATCCAGAGAAATTAAAGGTGTGTCATCCCAGCCAGATCACACAAATCTAAAAGGTATTTGGATGTGATCCCTTATCAGAGGAGGTATGTTGTTGGATTAAAATTTCTCTATTCCTGGCTGTCCTAGAACTAGGTCTGTAGAGCAAGCTGGCCTCCAAATCACAAATATATTCCTGCCTATGTCTCCGTTGTGCTGCCTTTAAAGGCATGCACCACTACTACGTAGCATAAAAAAGCTCTTAATTTTAGGTTGTTGGTTATTTATTCAAATATATATCCAAGTTAAGAATATTTGTTGCACATACAGGAGAGAAACCCTATACATGTAAACCATGTAGTAAAGCCTTTGCAAAAAGCAGTGGTCTCAAATATCATATGCGAACACATACAGGAGAGAAACCTTATGAATGTAACCAATGTGGTAAAGTCTTTGCAAGAAGCATTGTTCTTGAATATCATATTCGAACACATACAGGAGAGAAGCCCTATGAATGTAACCAATGTGATAAAGCCTTTACAGGAAGGAGTGATGTCCAAAGCCATAAACGAACACATACAGTAGAGAAACACTATGAAGGCAACCAATGTGGTAAGCCTTTGCAGCAAGCAGTGATCTCCAAATACATAAATGAACACATACAAGAGGAAAACCTTTTAAATGTAACCAATGTGGTAAAGCTTTTTCAATGATCAATACTGTTCACATACATAAATGAACACATAGTTGAGAGAAACCCTTTGACTAACCAATATGGTAAAGCTCTTTCACAAAGCAGTGGTCACAAAAATCATAAAAGAACACATATAGGTGAGAACCTTTTAAATGTAACCAATGTGGTTATAAACCTTTTTCACAAAGCAGTGACCTTCAAATATATAAAGGAATACATACAGGAGAGAAACCTTGTGAATGTCACCAATGTGCTGAAGCCCTTTTACATCACAATCATCTTCAAATCCATGAAAGAACATGTACTGGAGAGAAATCCTCTGAATGTAACTAATGTGGTAAATCCTTTGCACAAAAGAGTCATCTCCTAAAACAAAAGAATACACACTGGATAGAAACCTAATGGATATAGGCAATGTGGTAAACCTTTTGCAAGTCACAGCACTCTCCAAGTAAATAAAACAAGACACACTCAAGTGAAACTCTGAATGTCATCAATAGGATAAAGCCTTTGTACCTTACAACAATCTTTAAATACATGAAGAAGACATACAGGTCAGAAAGCTTATGAATGGAAGTCATGTGGTACAGCCTTCACATATCAGTCATATTCAAAGGCATGAAAGAAACCATAATATAGAGAAATCGTGTGAATGTATTTACTATGGTGAAGCCTTTGCACATTTCTATGATCCTCATCACCATGAAAAATCCATACTGCATAAAAATTTATGAATACATTTTATATTGTGAAGCCTTTTCAAATTTCCCACATTTTCATCATCACGAAAGAGAAACCCTATGAATGCATTCAATGGGGAAGGCTTTGCACATTTTTACAGTCTTTATCATCATGAAAGTATTCATACTGGAGAGAAAGTCTATGAGTGTAAACAATGTGGTAGAGCCTTTCTGGTATGAGGTCCTCTCAGATCCAACAGAACTCAAACTCAGGTAGCGAAAATGACAGGAATTTATTGTAATAAAGCTCCTGCTGGATCATGGCCAGAGAACATACTCAGAACTTTATGTGTGACCTGTAACAGACACACACCTCTGCACTGCGAGCCAGAATGTTATAGAGCTGCCATCCCAGAGTCAAAATCTTTTACACAGAATAGTTCCTCTCTGAAAGAACTTCAAAAATGGAGAAGAGCCTGAGCAAAAGGAGGTCCAGTGTCATGCCCAAATTGAGATCCAGCATGTATGGTGTGCTTACAAACAGGTGCCTATCCTGACTACCCTCGCAAAGGCCCAATAAGCAGCTGAAAAAGTCAGATGCAGATATTTACACCCAACCAATGGACAGAAACTGGTGACCTCTGTGGTTGAATTAGGGAAAAGCTGGAAGAAGTTGAGAATGGTGGTGGTGTAGGAAGACCAGCAGTCTGAACTAACCTGGACCCCTGGGATCTCTCAGACACTGAGCTACCAACCAGGTAGCATAAGCCACATGATATATAGCAGAAGACTGACGAGGATGGACTGAGTCACGGAAGATGCACCTAACCCTCGAGAGACTTGGGGCCCCAGGTAGTGGGGAGGTCTGGTATGGTGCTTGGGATGTTGTGCTTGGTGCATCTTTGAGACTGGGGTTGGAGGTGTGGGATTCAGAACAGTTGGAAAGTGTACTGGGAGGGATACAAATCTGGATTGTAAACAAAGATTAAACAATGAACTTTTAAAAAAGAAAAATGAACATTATAAAAAAGGAGAGAAAAACAGAAACATCTGTGCCAAGTTACAGCTACATTTTCCCACGAATCAGGATTTAGGGATAGGGGCTTATGTAGGTTACAGTATCAACAGTTATAGAATGTGGGTGTTAAAGTTTAACCAATCATATCCATTTGTTCTTTGGTGGTAAAGAACAGGTATTATGTATTGAGCACAAGATGAATAGCAGAAGGCATTGTTAGAGACAATCATGTTTTTAAGAACACAAGATGGGTAAAGGTAAGTTGGAGCTCCCCAGTCACCCATGCCTGGGAACTTGAACTTAGTTTCACCGTATGATTAAATTCAGGGTGATAACAAAAAGGCAAAAAAAAAAAAAAAAAAAAAAAAACCCGAAACAAACAAACAAAAAAGAATATTTGTTGCACAATGATATCTTATACATTATGATTTCTTCTTTACATATTCCTTGTTATAAATCACACTTGTTATAAATATATTTATTATATAATCTTGTTATAAATCATATTTATGTGATTATCTTATGGCTCTACCTTTAACCTAGAAGCAGGAATATACTCATTTTCCATTTTATTCTGAATATGATAAACATAGCCATTATACACATGCTAGCTGAATGAATTAATGAGTGAGGTGATCTGCCCATTACATACAAGAGAGATAGCAGCATTATATGTCATATACAGGCCAGAGAAGATTTCATGAAGAGTCACCAGTCCGGTTCACTTTCATTTTGTCATAGGTAAGATGTTGGGGTAGGACTTGTTTTTGAAAGTTGGAAGTATTGCTGTAGGAAAGAGGCCTCATGAGTAGAAGGAAATAAAGACAGAAGAATGTTACAGAATAAACATAGCAGAGCGAGCCAGTTCCCTTAGGGATCATGACTGATTGCAGAAAATACTGTGGAACCAAGTTATAAACTAATTTCACAGAGATTGTTTTCCTTTGGGTTGGTTTCTTCATAAACAGAGCCCATGGTGAGTGCTTTCTTAGGAATTTCTCCAGGAAGAACAAAGTAAGGGAAGAAGAAAAAGCAAGCAAGGGTATATGTGTTGTGTAGACCGAGTTTCAGTACAAATGCAATCCTGCTGAGGTGTTCTTGAGCATAAATTTTTCCAGAATATGTCCAGAGGGAAGAGGTAGGAATTCAGCTTCCAGGCTAGGGAGGCATTAGTCAGCTGCTACCCCAAGAGGCTGGGGATGCTCAAGCCTTTTCTGGATTCTCTGCAAGACTGGGGATGAAGGAGCTCTATCTAATAGGTTAAGATAGTATTTGCTAAAGGTTGTTAGAAACATATGATACCTAAGGGTGGAACAGAAAGGCTTTGGAAAAGACCTGAACGTAGAACTGGCCACATCTGCCATAGGAGCTATATTCTATATATGTATGGATCATTTACTTTTCTCAGTTCTGACCGTATACTGGGAGCACCTGAATATCTTCTAAGAAATTAATGACTGGGCATCATCCCAGCTGATTCAGTTCAGAATCTCTCCTTGCAGCCTGGCCATCCTTTTTTTTTTTTCTATAGAAGGAACTGGCTTGTGGATTACTGGGTGTAATGTGGCAGGGTGTAGAGTAGCAGTATGGAGAGTAAATGTGTAGGGACTAGGGACTCAAAGGCTGGAATGAAGCAGTACACTAGAGGAGAAAATCAAACTTTAGTCACAGATGATGACAGAGCAGATGAAAATAAACAAATGTGAGAGAGATGAAGGCAACAGGTATGAGACAAAATGACCAGTTGAGTGTGAAGGCTTATTAAAGTGGAAGAGTTCACGATAGGCTTGAAGATACACAGATGAGTCTGGCTTTGAGGCAGAATCCTTTGAAGAACTATGATGCTCAGACTATGTTTATAGTCACATCAGTGTAACTTATGAACTTTGTAGTTTGAAAAGGAACATTCTTATTATAATGAAGAAGCTTCTCTAAAGGCTTAGATTATTCTTTGGTCACAAATTAGAAATTCTGTGACCACTTTCAGGTCAAAAGTGACCTAAAATCTCCCCATTCTTACTGTAACAGAAACAAGTGTATCTTATGTAGTCCTGAGAATTTGTTTGCAAGGAACTCAGGTCATGTGCATGTTTAAAATGTGGTTTTCATGAGTCTATAACATGGTGCCAATATCCTTATTCCAGCTAAAAGTTTTGGCATTTGGTAACTAAGAATGCTAAGGTAGGGGCATCTATCTTACCTTCAATCTAAGTCATAAATTGCAACTCAACTCAGCTAAATTACTGGATATGTATTTGGCCACTTTTCCTTTTTAAATGAAACAATAAAGGCAAGGATTTTTACCTTGACACAATATTTAATATAAGTAACTAAATATGGTTTGGTTTTTGAGACAAAACCTTACACTGTAGCCTGGGCTAGCCTCGAATTCCTGTCAGTCTTCCTTCCACACCCTCCTGAAAGCTGGGATTACCAGTGTGTGTATGATGAGATGTGGCTTTAATTTTATATGTTTTACCTTGTGATATATTTGTATTTGTGTGCTCAAAGTGAAGGATTGCCATGTAACTATAAAAGTGCCCATTTTATACAATAATTTCCCAGCTAGTTGCATTAAGAGTCCAGTAAAATAGAGTCAAAGATCAAAATTAGGACAATTTAGTTTAAGGATTTTACTTGGCTTGGCTTTTTATTTCAGAATTAACCAATACTTTATTCCATAAATATTCTGATGAGTTGAGCAATGGGATTAAACTTTATATACAGAAATTCTAAACAAACAAATCATGAAAAGTAGATTGATGTTTTATAACTTGAGACTTGGTAAGAATCATGTTTTCAGGTTTCACAATTGTATCAACCATAGTGGCCTAGACAATAGATGTATATTGGGAGTGTAATGGCCCAGATTCTCAGGGGATGAGTACTGTAGCTCTTCAGTATTGAAGAAGACACCTGCTACTTTCTTGGACTATCTGACTGTAGGACATTTGGATGCTTGGATAGGTGCGTAGATCGATCTAACTGGGCTCATTAAGTTATAACCCATCCTTCAGCATCTCTAATACGTAGGTATGTGCCAGCATACTCAGTTTAAATTACACTTTTCTGTGAATGCAGCAGAATGGAGGGGGTGTCCAGTCATGAAACTGTCCATTCTTCTCCTTCCTAGGATGGTGTGGACTCCAGGAGCTGCTCTTTTCTCAAGATGGAGCTTTGCTGCAGTAGTTTGAGAATTCATGGAGATATAGTAAGAATTCCTATTCTGAAACAAAGGCACCATGCAGATTCAATATTATCCCCCTCTTTGACCTTAAAAAGAAATATTACACAAGGAGATCATGTGTGAACTTAAATCCAGGTGTAACCACACAGGATTATAATTTTAGCCTTCAGAAGGCTGAAGCAAGAGGGTTGTCAGGTCCCTCATCAGAGGAATGGATACAGAAAATGTGGTACATCTACACAATGGAGTACTACTCAGCTATTAAAAACAATGACTTAATGAAATTTGCAGGCAAATGGATGGAACTTGAAAATATCATCCTGAGCGAGGTAACTCAGTCACAAAAGAAGGAACATGGTATGTACTCACTGATAAGTGGATATTATCCCAAAAGTTCAGAATGCCCAAGTTTCACTTAACAGTAACTGCTGGACTGAGAGTGAGATCCCAGATGGAGGAGTTGGAGGAAGGTCTGAAGGAGCTGAGGGAATTTGCAGTCCCTTGGAGGGAGCAAGAGCGTCAATGGGCCTGACCCCCCCCTCCCCCCGGTCGTCCTGGAGTTTGGACCCCCAACCAAAGAATACACATCTATGGACTCATGGTTTGGACCACATATGTGGCAGAGGATGACCTCGATGACCATCAGGGAGAGAGGAGAGGCCTGAGGATGTTAGAGGCCCCAGTAAAGGGGAATGTCAAGGTGGGAATATGGGGATGGGTGGGCAGGTGGGTGGGAGGTGGAATTCCCTTATAGAGGCGGGTTGGGGAGGGGATAGGGGGTTTCCAAAGAGGAGACCCAGAAAAGGGGAAACATTGGAAATGTAAATAAACTATCAAAAAAAATTAAAAAAAAAAAAAGAGGGTTGTCAGTCTGGACTATAATGCAAGAATATGTTTCAGACAGGGGCTCTAGATTTTTGGTCACTCTGGAATTCTCTAGTCACTAGGATAGCAGCATCCATGGAAATTAATTCTGCTATGACCATCCTGTTTACTCTATTTGCCCCAAATAGGGCATCCTATGGCTAGGGATATGGATTGTGGTTGCAGTGTGCAGTACTCCTTTCCTGTTGCCACCTCAGTGTCCTGTAGGCACTATGTCAACTTCTAGGGCTCTTTTAGTGTCCAAATTCATTCGTTTAATTCTATGCACCTCTACTTTGCAAAGTTGTAATCCAACATCACCTTTTATGTGTTGAATTCTTTACTTTTAGAATTTGTTTGTTTAGTGTGTGTGTGTGTGTGTGTGTGTGTGTGTGTGTGTGTGTGTGTGTGTGTGTGTGTGTGTGTGAACATCCAATGGGAGGCCAGAGGTTGATTTTAAGTACCGACTTTTAATTACTCTACATATTTTTTTTGGAGACAAGGTCTCCCTCTGTCTGGAGCTCACCAATTAAGCTAGATTGTCTGTGCAGCACGCTTCAGAATCTGTCTGATTCTCCCTCCAAATGCCAAGGGTATCCATATGCACCATTGTCCTGGCTTTTGCATGGGTGCCAGGGATCTAAATTTGGCCCCTCATGTTTGTAGAGCAAGCTTTTTACCCATTGAGCCATCTTTGATTATGATGGCTCACTCTTGGGTGATCCCCTCCCCACACAAATCTTTCTGAATTTTCTACATTTTCTTTTATCTTTATGAATTTTTTAAAATCATTATTTTGAAGTCCCTTTCAGTCAATTTCGTCATTTTCCTTTTGTTTGGGAGTCTCATTCTTGTGTCCCCCTGGTTAGTATTTATAGTAACTGATTTCTCTATTAATTGCCATCTTTCATAATAGGGAACTTTCATCTGAAGGTGTGCCCTATGGTATTATTTAAGTAGGCTATTCTGACTTTGTTTCCTGTTGCTGCAGCAGTGTAGTGTCTGAAAACAATCTTTCTTTAGCTCAAATCAATGTTGGCAATGCCTGTGTGCACCCCAAGAGCCTGCTTTCCAGGACTTGGCAGAGTACTCAAGCAATTGGGATGTAGCTCGTGGTGCTTATGGCTAAGTGTGGGTCACTAGAGAGCTGCATGGTTATATGAGGAAGGACTCTTGCAGATGAGATGCAGATGGCAGGAAACCTCCTATGAGCCACTGAGGCCACTTTGGTGGGTTTCATACAGTGGGCCTTGTAAAGTTGTGTGATGCCAGGTTCTAGCTTCTTAGAAGGAGATTCTCAGCTGCTGCTTAGAGCCACAGAAGTTTATAGAATGAAGATTACTCCTTGGTGTTGCCCTGGGTTACTCATCAACTGACCCTAACTGCCCTTGGAGGCGGTGCAAGTCTGTGTTGTTGACACAGACTCTGGGAGCAGGAGACAAATGGCGAAACAAGCTCATCCGAACACTGCTGCAAGCTCCTTTAATACCTCCCACCCGTGTCCCATTGGTCCCAAGAAAGCATCTCGTCTAAACAGCAGTTCCTGATTGGCTGGCATTGTCTGCACCAGCAATGCTTGGTCTCTCAGGCAGTCTTCAATTAGGTCCATCTGCAGGAGATGCTTTTGTGGCTGCACATGCCCCTGGCGTTTACATAGTGGTGGCCCCGCCTTTCTTGCTACACCTTGGTATTAGGGTTTCAGGATAGCTTGCCTGGCTGCATCTTATACTATAGGAGAGGAGTGACTTCCAATCACCTTCCAGCACACGTGAAGGGTGAGTTGCATGGATTGTTCCAGGTGGATAGACATGACCTAGAGTTCATGGGCAGGGTCTCTGCCTATTCCTCTGGGTCTGTTGTATAGAGTACACTACCTGGTATACCTGCCTGCTTCTTAGGGCCTTGGTGGAGCAAGGTGCTCAATTGGGCCGCTCTGCTGTTTTCTATTGGGGCACTTCAGAGGCCTCCTTGCACTGTGAATCTGTTTGGCTGTTCTAAGGCAAAGCTAAGCACAGAATGTTGCTGTTCTGGGTTAGGCAGCTTCCAGGATGCTTTACATCACCACCTGCAGGAAACTGGGTGACACAGGGTGTTTAGGCGTAGGCATTTGTTTTGGAGCAATGCAGCGTGTACTGGATTTCCTATCTGCCCCCAGGATTGGGGCTGGTAAGCTTCTCCAACAGGAAATACTTCATGTTTCTATGGTACTAGTGGCGGCTATTGCTCTTGTTTACTTTTTTTTCCTGTCAAGCAAATATCAGGATAGTTCCTCACAGTTGTAGAAAATGAAGCGAGAAGGAAAACGATAGGAATACCACATATGTGGGCCTGGCTTCCTCACTTGGGTGTGAGCTACTGGTCTTCTGGCCTGAGATGCTCCTGAGCTGGATCTTCCTGTGACAGCTAAGCCAGGAACCTGTAAAGAAGAGATCATCACGGATAAGGGGGTTGTGGGTTCTTGGGGTTCTCGCTGTGTTTGAAGGGATCCTGGAAGCCCCAGAAAGAAGGTAGAGCTGGTGTTCCACCAGCCTGCATGACTGCTGTGTTCTTACAGGCGATATTAACGATTTTCAGAAAAAAATAAAAGAAAAACCAAAAACCTGGAATGGGAAAATGTTCTGATTTACTTTCCCTTCCTCATTACTTCCCTCCGTTCCTCCCTCCCTCTGTCCCTCCCTCCCCTTCTGCCATGAATTTATAGTCTTGCCCACATTGGATGCGTCCTCTACTATTAAGATACTTTCCAAGTTTCAGTGGAATGTCAAGCAATTTTAGTTTTTGAGAGTGAATTATGTTAGATTTCTACAAGAGTCAACACTCATGATAACTCTTATACCTGTCTGTAGCATCACTGTTGTCTGTGTTCGCTGCAAAGCTGTGCATCTTCCTGGTGGTGAAAAGATGTTGCTCCATAGAACAGCAACTCTGTTTATTTCTGCCTTAGAGCAAGTCAATTCTTTGATGAGCTGCCTGTTCCCCAGCTGTAGGGTTCAGAGTACCATCTAAACTCTAACGCCACAGCTCTCCCCAGATTTAGGTACATCCTCGCACTGGGGAAAAATATAGATAAGAAACAAGCACAGCGATGGTGTAAGAGTTTGTGTGTGTGTGCGTGTGTTTCAAGCACGGTTTTAAATTTCCCAGTTACTTTTATACTTTATTTACATCAGGGCTGAAGCTCAAGGGGGGGGGGGGCGGTTAGGCCTTTTTACTCCAGGATCTTTCCAACTTTATTACTATTTTAAAATTAATTCTAGTTTAACATACATAGTATTGCATTTCATGACATCTAAATTCTAGATTCTTTTCATATTTCTGTGAATAATGTTATTGGCATTTGGGTATTGCTTCAGATGTGTACATTACTTTTGCTATTATGGCCAGTTAGTGAGAGTTATCTTCCTGATTCATGGACTCTGGGAAGTTTTGGCATCTTGCAATAACTTCATCTCTTTTTTCAAAATTTTACAGTTTTTCCTCTTTTTTAATGATTGTATTATTTTCTTGGTTACATTGTATTTTAAAATTTAATATTTTAGATAAATCCGTTGAGTATCATCTTACTTTTTTCTCAAGCCTTCCCCTCCCTTTTCACCCTGATATTAGCTCATTACTTTTTCTTTCCCCATTTAGTCGTCTTCTGTTTGCATTTTACATGTAATCTACACCCTCTCAATTTCCCACATTCCTTAAAAACTCCCCTCTTGCAGGGCAGTGGTGGCGCACGCCTTTAATCCCCTCACTTGGGAGGCAGAGACAGGCAGATTTCTGAGTTTGAAGCCAGCCTGGTCTACAGAGTGAGTTCCAGGACAGCCAGGGGTACACAGAGAAACCCTGTCTCAAAAAACCAAAAAACCAAACCAAAACAAAACAAAAAAAACCCACAAAAAAACTCTCCTCTTTTTATGATTACTTTTCTAGATTTTTGGTAGATCTAGTTTTCTGATATATTTACACACATATGAATTTAAGTTTAGGTCACGAATATGAGAGAAAGCACATACAATTTATCTTTCTGTAAACTGTTTTGCTTGACATAAAGAATCAAAAAGCTGTTTGCTTGATTTGGAATCTTTTGTGAAGGATAACTATTCTTAATGTTTTGAGAATTCTACATGCTGACTTCCATAATGGCCATATTAGTGGGCATCTCCATCGCAGGGAAAGGAGGTTTCCACATCACCAGCATTTGTTGGCAGATTTCTTGATGATAGTCATGCAGACTCAAGTGGTGTGATATCAAACTAATTTTAATTTGCATTTTTGTGATGAGTAGGGATGGTGAACATTTTCAAGTCGTGTTGTTGGCTCTGTTGTATCTTCTTCTGGGAACTGTCTGTTCTTGTCATTAGCACTTTCACTCATTGGTGGGGTTATTCTTGCTGTTTACTAGTTCTTTGTAGATTCTGTACATTAGCCTTCTGTCTGAAGTATAGCAGGTAAAGATTTTTCTCCCTTTCTGGTTGTTGTTTTTTTTTTTTTTTTTTTTTTTTTTTTTTTTTTTTTTTTGGCTCTAAAGAAATTTTCATTTCAAGGAGTCCAATTTTCTGGTCTTATGCAATTAGGGTTCTATTTGGAAAGTTCTTGCCAAAACACCCATAACTTGAAAAGCACTCCTATATTTCCTTTTCATGTTTTAAATTAAGCTCTTTGAGGTTGAGTTGATTTTAGTACAGGATGAAGATATAGATCTTGTTTCTTTCTTCATGTGGATGTCCTGTTTTGTGAGCACATTTTATTGAATAGGTTCTTTATTTGACTTCATAATTTTGCTTCTTTTGTCAGAAATTAGGTGATCATTGCTTTGTCATTTTACTTCTATGTTCTCTCTTTTGTTTTACTGGTTTTTCTCCGTTTGTCACTATAGCCCTGTAATATAACTAGATATCCGTTCTTGTGATACTCCATCCATATTTTTCCCTTAGGACTGATTGACTATTCATGACATTTTGCGGTTCCATATGCATTCTTGTGATGATTTTACTAGTTCAATGAAGAATAACATTGGAGTTTTGAAGGGTATTTCATTCAATCTGCAAGTTCCTTTTGGTACTATAGCTATTTTCACTATATTAGTTTTGCCAAACGAGGTTCATGGAAGGTTTTCTGGTTGTCTAGTATATTGTTTTATTTTCTTTTTCAATGACTTAAAGTTTTCTTTGTAGAAGTCTTTCACTTTTCTGGGTAAAGCTTATTCATAGGTACTTATTTTTTTTTTTTTTTTGCTAAAGACATTATGAGTGGGATATTTTTCCTGATTTCTTTCTCTGTAAGATCATTGAAGATACAGAGAAAGGTTACAAATTTTTGTATGTTGAGTTTACTTTTTGTAGGTTTATAGAAAATATTTTTTTAGATCTGAGAGTTTGCTGGTATAGTCTATAAAAGTATAGAATCATGGCATCTACAGATCAGAAGTGTTTGATTTCTTCTTTTTCCTTTTTTATCTCTTATATGTCTTTCTTTTGTTTTATTGTTCTGGCCAGACTTAACACAATTTGAATGAGAGCTCACAGTGGATATATTTGTACCTTCCTGATTTTAGAGTAAATTCAGTTTCCCCAAATTTAACCTGATGTTGGCTATACCTTTATTTTATATGGCCTTTATTATTTCAAGTTATGTTCTTTATATTTTTAATGTCTCCAGGATGTTTATTATGAAGTCATTTTGAACTTTGTCAAATGCCCATTTGGTATCTATTGAAAATGATCATGTGATTTCTGTTTTCAAGTTTATTTAAATGAATGTTTGTTCATGTACATTTTATTTGAATTTTTTTATTTATAAGAACCTTTATTTATATGAACCTTTGTTGATTTGCATATTTTGAAACAATCTTAACTTGGATGAAGCTTTTTATGATATATATGATATATGTTTTTCTTAATGTCTTTCTGAATTTATTTTTCAAGTGTTTTAGTTGGGAGTCTTTGTATCTATATCCATCAGAGAAATTGTTCTATAGTTTGTATTTTAACTTCATTCTGTTTTGGTTTCAGAAAAATACTGAGTTTATAGAGTAAATTTGAGTTTCCTATCCCTTTTTATTTTGTACAAGTTGAGAGATTTACTCTTTCTTAAAAGATTAATAGAATTCAGCTCAGAATCTATTTGGTCTTGGGTTTTTCTTTGTGGGGGAGGCATTTGATTACAGCTTTGGTTTCCTTGAGTAGAATAACTTCTGCTTTTAATTTTGGTAGTTCATACACACTTTGCAATTCATCTATTTTTTTCTAAGTTTTCCAGCTTTTTGGAGTATAGTTTTACAAAGAATTCTTTAATGATGTTCTGGATTTTATTGGAACTGATTATAATATATTTTCATTTCTTATTTGTTAATTTGGCTCTTCTCATTCTTTTTGTCAGATTGGTTAAAGAATTTTCAACATCTTTTAAGTCTGTTTGTTCTATGATATAGTTTAACACTTAGGTTTATTCATTGGATTTTAGTTTGGATGAGCTATGTATATCTGAAAGTGAGGTACTAAAATTACCTATTCCTATTGTATTGAATAATCTTACCTTCTATATCCATTAGTGTTTGATTCAGAAAATTGGAAGCTCCAAAATTTCATATATTTATATTTACTATTGTTTTGTATTCCTTTTTTAAAAGATTTATTTATATATTATTTATTTATTTATGTATTTATTTAATGTTATTGCTGGAGGTTTGTTTTGGATAAAATGATTGAAGTTACAATGATACATTGTACTAAAGGTCTAGAGAACAATTTAAAAAGAGTAATTTAATTTCTGACATGCTCCTAAATGTAGTTGCACTGAGAAAACCTGGTGGCCTTCTGCCTACACCTCCCACTAGAGATGACTTCTTCACAAAAATAGGTACTTTGCGGATTCTATGTTTCAGGATAAAATGAAGAGTTTATTTCTCCAGCAAAGCAGCCTACTTATACAAATAAATAAAAGTTTTTATTTTATTTTATTTTATTTTATTTTATTTTATTTTATTTTATTCTATGGGTGTATGTGTTTTTCCTGTATGTATGTAAGAACACAATTTGCATACCTGGTATCTGTAGATACTAGAAGAATTACAGATAGTTGTGAACTACCATGTGAATGGGAACTAAATTTGGATTCTCTGCAGGTATGACAAATGCTCTTAACCCCCCATAGTACCATTTTGTCCGTACATTTCCTTTTTTTTTTTTTTTTTTTTTTTTTTGGTTTTTCGAGACAGGGTTTCTCTGTATAGTATAGCCCTGGCTGTCCTGGAACTCACTCTGTAGACCAGGCTGGCCTTGAACTCAGAAATCCACCTGCCTCTGCCTCCCTAAAGGCGTGTACCACCACTGCCCGGCTAGTACATTTCCTTAACATTAAATTAAAACAAATTTGTTTAATCATATTTGTAATCATTTTTTTGAGTTGTGCATCAGGAATTTTATTTTGATCGGGGCTGATTATTATTGGAGGAGAGAAGTTGTCTTTTTTCTGTTTTCTTTTTCTTTTCCTTTTTATCTTTTTCTTTTGTTTTTCTTTTTTGTTACCTGCATTTTTTACTGGTCCTGACTATCTTGGTTTAGATGGTTGGTGTAGAGGCTATTCCTGATTGTCAACTTGACTATTTCAGGAGTGAACTACCATCCAGAATTAGAAGGCACACTTGTGATCCAGATCTTGAGTCTGGAAGACCCAAGTTTCTGACCTGCATCTTGGCATGGATCTTGAGGCATAGTGGCCTTGAAAAACTTAGCCCCAGGCAAAGTAGTACACACCCTTAATCCCAGTAGACTGAGGCAAGGAGATCTCTGGGTTCAAGGTCAGCTTGGGCAAAGCAAGTCCTAGATCCAGGCATGGTGGTACACACTTTTAATCTGGGCCACACCTTCTGCTGCAGACCTACATAAGAACATTAGAAGAAGGAAGAGTCACTCTTCGCCTGCGTGCCTTGTGGGACCAAGCAACTGCTAGATCCTTGGACTTTCATTCACAGCTGATGCTGACCATTGTTGGGGAGTTGGACTACAGACTGTAAGTCATCAACAAATTCCCTTACTATATAGAGACTACCCATAAGTTCTGTGACTCTAGAGAACCCTGACTAATACAGTTGGGTTTAGATTTTTGTTGGTGTTACTATTCTTTTAATTCAGGTTGCATGTCTTCTCTCAGTGGGTGTGTTGGTAGTTGTCAAGGCAGACCCAACTATACTACAGTTTTCATGATACGTTTGTCTGTGAGACTGAAGCTCCAGAGCCCAGGCTGTAACTACTGTGTTGAACTTTGTCTTCAGCACTAGTTTTTATCCAGACATTATTCACTTTGATGGTTGAATATCAGGTGAGTGGAACAGACACTTGTTGAGTACTGATTGGTTTAGATATTAGAAGAATTTTGATAATATTGTATATACTAAATGTTAGTTATTGTGAGTATGTGTGGATAGGAAGAGTAGAACAAGCGGGTAGTCATGGTGAGGTCAGTGAGCAAGGTTAGCTTGGTAGATGGAACATGGGTAGGCATGGGTATATGTGCAAGTATTATATCTTGTTAATTTATTGCTATTGAATAAATTTTGACATTGTGGAGACATACAAATGTGTTTATCTGTTTCTGACATATTTTGTTCATGAGAATTTACTTTCAAAATTGCTCCCAGCTGTGGCCCAGGATATATAGCAAGAACTATAAAAAACTGGATTTTATTCCACGGCTGACAAGTCCACTGGAGGAGTTACTGTGTAACTGATGCCTACAATTTGATTTGAAGCTCTTGAGGGTTATAGGCTTGTCCCATTGTGATATTTCCAAGCTTTTATTTGACTTACTGTTTTGGAAGCAGCTTCATAGTATATGCTGCATAGTTGAGGTTCTACAGGCTTTATCACTGTGGGATGGAGTCTAATTTTTTCTTATTGTGAAGCTTTCTTCACTGCTTTTCAGAGAATCAATCTCTGGTCACAAACTTTCTTAGAAATTCCTTTCAATACTTATACAAATAATCAAATAGCATCTTCTTATTCATAGAAAAACTCCTGTTCTTCAATGAAGTTGTGTGTTGTTAGGGGAATTCATATTTCTTGATCATTGGTTTTATTGATGAGCTAGAAATCCTTTTTCTCTGAAAAGTTTTTGTCTCTTGAATAAAAATATGTCTAGAGTTGCTTATAGTGTCTGTGAATCTAGAGGAGTAGAACAAGATGCTAATTCTGCCTTATAAAACTCTATCTAGCTGACCTTTATTAAATATTTATTATAATGTTAAAATGGCCATCGTGTCTATTAGCTTTCGAATGATTGTATGTTATAGATAAATATATTCTCATTCGTTAACTTTGGGCAAGATTATATGCTAAGGCCTAGAGGACCAGTTTGCCTGAGTGCAATCATTACTCTTATTCTTACTTAAGGTGCTTCAACTCTCCTTATTTTACCCTAGAGATAATGTTAAAGGGACTGGGGAGATGGCTTAGCATGTAGGAGCATTTTTTGCTCTTTTAGAGAACCTGAATTCCGTTCTCAGAACTCACCTTGAATGGCTCCTTTTTGTTTGGAGTGCAGTCTCTGGGGATTTAACAACCTTTTCTGGCCTCTGAAGATACCATATACAGGTGGACACACATACAGAAAGAGAGAAAGAGAAGGAGAGAGGAAGGAGGGGGAAAGATGGAAGGAAGGGCAGAGAGAGAGAGAGAGAGAGAGAGAGAGAGAGACAGAATTTCTCCCTTTAAAAAGAAAATAGAAATAGTATCTACACCATACAGTTAATCTATTGGGTAGATATTTTTGCTACATCACAAAATATCTTTCATTTATTCAGCATAGTTTCAAGACTTAGGAGGAGGAGATCTGGTGGATTTCCCATGTATATATTCATTACTGCTGCTTTTCTTTCTAGTAATGCAAATTTCCCTGTCTTCCTTCCTAGTAATACAAAGTTCCTACTCATGTACTTTAATTCCACATTGGTCAATTGTTTCAAAGCTGTATTTACTGAAAAAGCCTTTTTTCTTTCCTTCTTTTAAGAAGCTGATGATTTTTACTTCCTTCTTCAAGGATGTTTTATTTCTGAGTTTAAAATTCACTTGAAAATTGTTCGTGCCTTTTTTTTTTAATCTCCAAGTTTTCCGATGAAGATCCAGCTGCTCTTGAATTGTTTTCATCTGAGTGTGGGTTATTTTTTAATTATTTTGAATTTTTCTTTGTCTTCAGTTCTCTTGATATCTTTAAGTCATCTACCTGCTTTGGGTCACACTTATTTCCTAAAATATCTGGACTTGTATTTCTTGCCAATTTAGAGTGTTTCTAGCTATTATTTACATACACATTTAGCTTTACTTTTGTCCTCAAGGACACTTATACAAATATTAGACATTTTTATTAGGTTATCAAAAATTCCAATGCTCAAAGAACTTCAGAGAAAAGAGGTAGGAAAGAATTGAAGAACCAGATAAAAGACAAAGGAATATCTTTTGGAGATTTTCTAATCATTACAATAATGTCTCTAGAGTGGCTGAGATTATCTCTATTCATCCTGTACAAAGCTGAGCTCCTCATTAGTTGACTGTGGGTCTGGGAAAGGCTCACGGGGCCCTATTCCTTTTTAGCTGAACTATTGGAAAGTGGTAGGTTCTAGGGGAGAGACATTTATTCAATGATGTACCCATGGACAAGCCACCAGGCTTTCATGAACAGTTCCAAAAACCTATGGTCACACAGATGGTGTTGGTTCAGCAGCATGGGTAACAAAACAAAACAAACCAAAGAGACATGAATGTTTGAAAGAGAACTCCTGCAAGGAAGTGCAGATGAGAAGCATAAGAGGAAGATAAGGGAGACTGGGAGCTAAGAGTAACCAGAATGAACTGTATACATGTACAAAACTGTCAAAGAAGAAAAAGTAAAATGTTAAATTTTAAGTTGATGGGAAATGATACATTTATATTATAATCTCAACAATAAAAGAAATAGCTAAAATTTATTTTAAAGGTTTATATTATCCACTGTTCAAATAAAGACATTTGTATTATGCTCTTTTAAATTCAGTTCTTTTTAATGTCTCTTCCACTGTTATAGTCAAGCCATGCATTTTAATATTTGTTGTTTGCTTGTTTAAAAATATGAGATACACAAGGAAATATGAGATACACAGGAAATGGAAAAATGAAGATAAGTCACCATCAGATTGTCTTTTCTTGGGCTACATTATTAACTTTTATCCCAATTCGTTTGTGTGTGTGTGTGTGTGTGTGTGTGTGTGTGTGTGTGTGTGTGTGTGTGTGTATGTGTGACATTCTAAAATAAACTTCTAAAGGCCTTTTTTTATGCCTTCTGTATCATAGTATAGTACTACAGGATTCTACCTCCCAGGATGTAATATGTGACATCTAGTATGTGACACTTGCAGCTTCCAATGATCTCCTAGGTTTGTGACTTGAAGAGTGCACAAAGAAATTGGATAGCCAGAGGATGGCATATATGGATCATTATGGTTGACTCACAATGCTTCAAAGGTAGCTGAAGAGTAAAGCATTCCTGTCTCACATTAGATCCACGCATCTCTGAAGCCCACAGGAAGGAGCCTCCTTTCTTAGCAACAGGAGCTATATTCTTTGCCTACAATGCTCAAGTGAGCTGCACTGTTTTAAATAGTGGAAGTGAAGTTTCTTAATATTTAGACAGTAGTTAGCTTTCACCACTACTGTTCTGCATGTTTTGTTTCTCACTCTTTTGTATTTAGGAAAAGGCAGTGGCAGCCATCCAGATGACTTCTAAAAGAGAGTTTTCCCAGAGCTTCCTGGAAGAAAATTAGCTTTCAAGATGTGGAAGTTTTAAAAATATCAAACTGAGCATTTAAATTTCTGAAATAATGTCTTCATTTGAAAATATATAAAAACAACTTTATTGTTTGCATTTTAATCATTTTATATCTGTGAATCAAGTTCCTCTTGCTGCTGGAGTAGGTGCCATCTGCTTATCTGTAACTGAGCCAGATTTATACTGGAGCCTCATTTTATATTTAATTCTGATAGATGAAGCATATATCTTCATAGGGAATGAAAGTTTGGAAGATTTCAATACCTTAAAACTCAAATTTACTTACTAATAACAATATGTAATTTTTGTAAATACTTGTTATATATAACATGTACTAGAGGTATTAGTTATTTACTGACACATAAGTATACATATATACATGTATGTACATATATACATATTTTATATATACACATACATATGAATGCCATATTCTTAGAACTGTCCCCAGAAGATTATGCCAGATTATACCAGTTAAGTCTCTAATTTAACTGATGCTTTCTTCTGTCTTGAACAGTGCTTGGCAAGTCTCCTCTTGTGTCTTTGATAACCTGACAGTGCTAGTTGACCCTATGATCTTAGGAATGCTTTCTAATATTTCTGGGATCTTGTTGGGGATGATATACTAACTCAACTCTGATCCTTGTGTTTAGGCTTCTGGAAAGTTGGCCAAGCAGGTCAGAAGGGTTAATGAATAGGTAACTGGGCCTCTAGAACACCTCCAGAAATTTTTGTGCATTTCTTTCTAAGAAGTTACAACAAATGACGACCATTAAGGAATGGCAAGGTGTACCAATACCATTCAGCATTGCCTCCTGTCTTTTGGGTGCTTCTTAACATCATGAGTTCTTTCATGTGTTTGCTTTAGCAAAACATTCTTTCACCTTTGCCTGCTTCATTCCTTCAGAAGTAGGCTTTAGCAAACCTTTTCTCCTGTGTTCCCTTCAGGAAAATACTCCTTCATGTGTCTGCTTTAACAAAATATATTTTGATCTGAGTCGGCTTCAGGAAAGCACCATTTGACATAACTAACTTTCCAATGAAACTAGAGGTTTCCACTTTACAAGTGTTTTAGAGTATGCCTTGATCATGAATTGCTGGGTATATCGTAGCAGTGGACTTGTGTCATTTTAACACATTATTTGGTAGTTTCTCTCCATTTAATGTTTTTGTTATTGGATATTTTATTTATTTACATTTCAAATGTTATCTGCTTTCCCAGTATCCCCTCCAGAACTCCCCTATCCCATTCCTCTCCCCCTGCTTCTATGAAGGTGCTCTCCCACGCACCCACCCATTCCCATCTCCTTGTCCTGGCATTCCTCTACACTGGGGCATCGAGCCTTCACAGGACCAAGGGCCTCTCCTCCCACTGATGCCTGACAAGGCCATCCTCTGCTACATATGCAGCTGGAGCCTTGGGTCACTCCATGTGCACTCTTTGGTTGGTGGTTTAGTCCCTAGGAGTTCTGGGGATTCTGGTTGGTTGGTATTGTTGTTCTTCCTATGGGGTTGCAAACCCCTTTAGCTTCTTTAGTCCTTTCTCTAGCTTCTCCTTTGGGGACCCTGTGCTCAGTCCAATGGTTGGCTGTGACCATCTGCCTCTGTATTTGTCAGGCTCTGGCAGAGCCTCTCAGGAGACAGCTATATCAGGCTCCTGTCAGCAAGCACTTCTTGGCATCCACAGTAGTGTCTGGGATTGGGATGAATCTCCTTTTGAGGCAGTCTCTGGATGGCCTTTCCTTCAGTTTCCGCTCCACACTTTGTCTCTGTATTTCCTTCACTGAGTATTTTGTTCCCCCTTCTAAGAAGAACTGAAGCATCCACACTTTGGTCTTCCTTCTTGTGGTCTGTGAATTGTGTCTTGGGTATTCTGAGCTTTTGGGCTAATATCCTCTTATCAGTGTGTTTTTTTGTGACTGAGTTACCTCACTCAGGATGATATTTTCTAGTTCCATCCATCTTTGCCTAAGAATTTCATGAATTCATTGTTTTCAATAGCTGATTAGTACTCCATTGTGTAAATGTACCACATTTTCTTTATCCATTTTTTTGTTGAAGGACATCTAGGTTACTTCCAGCTTTTGGCTATTATAAATAAGGCTGCTATGAACATAGTGGAGCATGTGTCTTTGTTATATGTTGGACCATCTTTTGGGTATATGCCCAGGAGTGTTATAGCTAGGTCCTCAGGTAGTACTATGTTTAATTTTCTGAGGAACCTCCAGACTGATTTCCAGAATGGTTGTACCAGCTTGCAATCCCACCAACAATGGGGGAGTGTTCTTCTCTCCATTTAACGTTAATGACACAGATTATAAAACAGTCTTATGTGACTAGAAATGCCTGGTATTTTCCAGATGCTGTCACCGTGAGGATGTCTGATCCTGAGGAACTTTGTACATTTTATTATCAGCTTATTGCTTTCAAATATAACTTATATTCGTCCAGTTATTAGGATCTTAACTTCTCTTTGCAACATGTGTTCTACAAGGTTATTAATATTTGTGAGATTATTTTGAAAACAAAATTACAATTAAGATGTTAACTTTAGGATGTGTTCTTTGTTGTGCCAGCATTTCATAAGCCCTTACTCCCCCACATGCCACATTGCCATGGTATACCCAAAGAAGGGTGAAAAAAGAAAAAGGAAATCAAGAACAACAAATGAAGGTCCTATGTTACAGCACCTTCAGACAGCTCTGTTTCTTTGTTCCAGGATCACAATTCCCCACTCCCCAAAATCATTCCTGCCAAAATTTGTTTTGGAAAAATGACATATTTTGAATACAACATATGTTCAAAATTAGCAGGAAATGTAGCCAAGATTGTGAATTAACAAGGAAAAGTTATTTCTGAAAATATTCGAGGGCCAAGAAAGTGTTTGGACTAAAAAATTAGGGCATTTCATTGTTTAGTAAATTCAATAATATTTAAAAAGTCACAGAAGGAATAGCAAAACATTTGCTTATTCTCAATATTCATAACTATCATTTAATATTTTTTTGTAATTAAATGAGGTAAGTATAATGTATATGCAATCATTTTTAGGTGGGCTGAAAATTCCTATTTTATCATTATTTCTAGAATGTCACGTACTTAAATTTTGCCATATGCAAATGCCATATATGGAGTTGATCTGTTACTTTCAAGATAGATAGAAATAGTTGAAGGGACCCAGAGCAAAAATCCAGCTTGACAACTTGATAAATATATTGCGGTTTCTGTAATAAATTTACAATAGGATTTTTTTTTTAATTTTGGATTTTTTGAAATTTTTCATATTAAAGCTGAGCTCATTTACTCACCAGCTCTGTACAAGGTAGTAAGGAGTTGGAGATTTGTAATCTGACCCCAGGAGATTTAAAGTCTCTTTGAGGAGAATAGGATTTCCTAAGTGGGAGGACTTATTCCTGTTAGGGCTCTGTACATAGGAACAGCACATCTTTTAGGACTTTTGAGAAATATGCAGGAAGAGAAGTGATCTGGGCCACACCAAAATGAAGATATAGGTCACTTCTCTTTGTTAAAAAATCAGTACCTACTGAGGTACCCACTGTGAGTGGGCGGACCATGGTATGAATGGAATAATTTTGTTATGGATACTTTCTATAGTAGATGAATAGACAGACAGTTCTCAATGGAAGAAATACAAATTATCAGTAAATATTTTTAAAATTATTCAAAATTCTTAGCCATCAGCACAATAAATTAAAACTTCTTTGAGATTCTGTATCATACCATTCATAATGCCTATCTTCAGGAAAACAAAGCACATGTACATAATGAAATAATATTTTCTAGAAAATGGACGGACCTGGACATCAACACAACATTAAGTGAAATTATCAAGATTTAGAAAGACAATTATGACATTCTTACTCTCTTGTGTAGGATCTAGACCCTTCACTCATGCTGGCAATTGTATCACCAGTGGGCACATACTATGTGCCATGCCAGTGGTGTTGAATAGAGTTTATGTATCTTGCTCCTGTGTTGCCAGTGAACATATATTACCTGCAGGTCAGTATTGTATCACACAAATTACATACCTGGGTAAGACCACCAATAACTTTTTTTCTTCAAAGTGTTACTAATATACTTTTATTCAGGTCTCCTATCAGATATTTGATTTGCAAGTGCATATTTATTTTCTTTGACATATAGCTTCCCAATGTTTGTACTACTTCTAAAAAGAAATTATTGTTCTGGCACTACTATAGAAAAATCAGTTGACCATAAATATAAGGAAGATTTAGCTATTTTTAATTTTATCTCATTGATTTATATGTCTACATGAAAGACTGTCAATTACTGTTGTTTGGTAGTTTGCTTTGAATCTGAGAAGTGGGAGTTCCATAGTGTTATATTTCTAACATGTTGTTTTGTTTAATGTAGACCCTTTGCAATTTCATATGGATTTTCGAAGAAACTTGTCAATTTCTATGAAGAAATTTGTTGGCTTTTCATCAGAAACATGCTGTCTCTATAGCTAAGTGCATTTATTAATACATCATTGATATGACAAAATACCCAACAAGATGCAATTTGAGGAGCTTTTACTTCAGAGGGTAAAGTTGCAGATGTATGTGGCAAGAGTGGGAAGCTGCTTGTCATGTTGATTCTGCAGTCAAAACGTAGACTGAGAACAAGAAGTGGGGCCAAGTTATAAAATATCAAGGCCCAGCACTAGTGACCCACTTCTTCTACCAAGGTTCTACCTCCTAAAGAGTTCATAACCTTCTCAAACAGCACAAGCAGCTGTTAATCAATTGTACTGACACATGAGCTTGAGATTTTACATTGAAACCCCAACATTCCACCTCAGTCCTCATATGCTGATGTACATCTCATGATACCAAATACATTCATATAATTTCCAAATTCCCCATGCTCTTAAATAGTCACAACATTGTTCAAATGTGCAATGTGTTTTCTGAGTCTTAAAGAAATCTCTTAAATGTTAGGTTCAGTGAAGTCAAAATACAACTTACATACTTACAATCAAGAATGGCAGAACAGATGTGCCCATGGCAAAAGGGAAGAAAGTATCATAGCATGCAAAAATTGTACCAAAGAAAAACCCAAACTGTCTTAGTTAGGGTTTTCTTGCTGTGAAGAGACACCATGACCAAGGCAACTCTTATAAAGGAAACATTTAATTGGAGCTGGGTTACAGTTTTAGAGGTTCAGTCTATTATTGTGGTGGGAAACATGGTATCTTGCAGATAGACTTGGTGTTGGAAGAACCAACAAGTGTTCTACAACTTGATTCAAAGGCAGCCTAGAGGAGATTCTCTTCTATAGGTAGCTAGGAGGAGCGTCTCTTCTGCACTGAGTGGAGCCTAAGCCTAGGAGCCTCAAAAGTGCATAGTGACACACTTACTCCAACAAGGCCACACCTCCTAATAGTGTCCCTAGGCCAAGCATATTTTAACCGCCACACAAACCCTGCAGGGAAACATTTACTCTTGGAGTTTCATGGCTAGCATTTATGACTTATAATGTAATCAACTCAGCTCAAAGGTTTTAGGTAGACTTGCCATGCCTGCTCTTTTGCCTATACCACACAAATCCTTTCTTGGGTAGGCTCCAGTCTGTTCATGTAGCCTTATTTGGCTGTCTTCAGTGTAGCTTGGCCTCAGGAGTTCTCTGGAATTTTGAAGCAACATAGCATGAATCTTTCATGTTAAATTTTTCATACCATGAAAGACAGTACCATACAGATAACAAAGACAGTACCATACAGATAACAATGCCAAGTTCTGCTGCCATCTTGGGATTGAACACAACCCTTTGGATCATTGTGGCAATAGGCTGTATATGCTGACCTAGGGATCCATTTCCAAGGGTGGTTTATTTATAGAAGCAGGAAATTACTTCAGAATTGCACAATTGTTGGCAATAGTTTTAAATTTGTTTGAACACCATTCTATAACCTGAATATTTTAAATGTCTTTTTGTCTGATTATTTGCATCTTTCACTGTAGAGCTAGATTAGAGTGTGTAGTGTTAACTATATGCAGGGCTGAATGTTATCTTGCCTTAAATTTTTCTTTATCAAACAAATTATTTTATTATTTTCATGTAAATTTAATCTTACTTACTTCCTCAGGACATATACAGACAGATTCTTAGCTAGAACATAACATGAGTGACCTCTCTGCTAGTTCCTTATGGAAACTATGGAATCTTCGTTCCTTCTGAAATCTCATGAATTGGGACTCTACTATTTCTATATATTTCTTTGGGCATTTAGGTTTTCCACAATGCCATTAGAATGTCTAATTAAGCTCTGATGACAGTATTTTAGGGCTTTTTAGTCAGTAGAGCTTATAGTTTTATAAAACAAAAAGGATTGGGGCTAGAGAGATATTTCAGTAGTTAAGAGCACTTACTTTGTTTCTAGAGGACCCAGGTCCAAGTCTTAGCACCCAAACAACTACTCACATTTGTAAATCCAGTACCAAGTGATCCATACCCCTTTCTGGCTTTCATGGGTAAGAAACATACACTTGGTACACAGAAAACATGCAAAAACAAAGCATATATATATATATATATATATATATATATAAAGTAAATAAATAAATAAATAAATAAATAAATAAATAAAACAAAAACAAACATCAAGGATTACCCATTTCTTCCTCCAGCTAAGATCTATGTCCTTGTATGTCCTAAAGGACATACAGCCTTCCCAAACAATGCTGCCAGCTGGGATCCAAGTATTCTAACACATGATCTTATAGAGATACTTTACATTCAAACCACAACAATTAGTTTGGTGAATATTACTGTCTTAACAATTAGATATCTTTTAGTACAACAGCTTAGTATTTTTCCAAAATACTTAGATATTTAAATTTTCTCATCAATTTTATAATTTTAGAGTATAAATTTTATACTTTTTTCTTAAATGTATTAGTAGTTAATTTTGCTGACATTATAAATGGATATTTATTGATCATTTACTGTTACCTATACATGCTTATACGCTATTGTTTCATAACTCTGAATCTTCATGAACACTGTTATCTTTGTCATAATTATTCTAAATTCATCCCACTCTTGAATTTTTACATGCTGTTGACTGATAAAGAAATGGGTACTTTCAATTATATGTTTCTTTTTTTGTTACCTATTAGAATCCCATATTTTGTTTGTTTGTTTCTAATAACAGAAAGGGAGTGGATCTGCATGGGATGGGAGGTGGGGAGGAAATGGCAGGAGTAGGGGGAGAGGAAACTGTAATCAAGATATATTGGAGGAGCAAATAATTTGTTTTTAATGAAAGTGAAAAGTGGTTATTACAAGGGAAATCTGAAGCTCACAATTAGTTTGAGGTCTAATTTGAGTGTTTACTGTCTATGGACACTTTAGCATTTCTTAGCTCTATAGAAACCATGAGATGAAAATTTGTGGTGACAACATTAATAAAGAACACTTCTATGTAAAGCTCTTAGAATATTTTCAAGAGTATAAGATTAGTGCATTCATTCACAGGAATTTAGAATATCAACCTTTTCACAAAGAAAATAAATTTTCTTTGTTTTAATAGCTATCATGATTTTTCAATAGATCTAATACCTCAAAAGATGTTTTATGTTCCATTTCATAAGATCTAGTTTCTGCAAAATAATTGATTTTGCTCATTTATAAGATATAATTGATTTACATTGACCATGTATGATTAATATAAAGAGCAATCAGAAATGACTTTGTCACTTTGAATGGCAAACCACAAGAGTATACCAAATGTGTTTTATTATATGTGCAACAAATGTGAAAAATGTATGCTATAAATGACCTAAAATAACTTTGACCTTGGAATTAAATTTCAAAATGGAATTCTAGGTATATTCAGGAATTTAGTCAATAAACGTAGGTCATTTTTAACTGTGGTCTTTTACCTCTGTGGTTGGCTGTAATCCGATAGGCTGTAGATGATGTGTTATGTTCCTTTTCAATGCAGTCAAGTCATTTTCAGTATATGGCCTTGTGGAGGTAATGTTATTCCTAAGTGAAAATGGCTTTGCATTTTTGCATTACAGTTATCCTGTACATGTCGACATTTCTGGAGCTTCTTTGACACATAGGTCATTCATTCATTCATTCATTCATTCATTTTTTTGTTCATTCAGCCATCTTAACCATCCCCCCCCCCAAATCACTGTCATAAAAAGAAAACATTTGGCAAAGTTGTTTACCTCTGGAGCTCAGTCTTCCTATAGGGCTATAAATGTTATGAGGTCAAATATCAATTTTGTTTTCTTCTTTCTCATTTGTCCTCATCTCAGTATAATCACTGAATAAGAATTTGCAGATTGCATGACTGGGGCAAAAATAGTCATGCTATGGCCTTTCAAGAACAAAGGGCAGCTTCCGGTTTCCACCTGTGGGTGGAGACCTCTGCCTGGGCCACCAGGAGTCCATAGTCAATGAGCGCAGGAGAAAGCTACCCTCCCAGGAGCATGGAAAAGCTGTGAGTGGGGTTAAGGGGAGCAACACCTCACAACCAGACCCACCCGGATCCGCTGAGATCCAGGGCCTGAGAACCCGGAACTAGGAAACCTTTGAACCTTCCAGTTTCATCTGTGGGTGGAGACATCTGCCTGGGCCACCAGGGGCCTGTGCCTGGGGACCTCAGCCTGGGCCACAAGGCTCCAGGAGAGAGCCGGTATCCCAGGAGTGCTGACACACCTTTGAGCATAGGCAAAACCACCACTTCTGTTCAAACTCACTGGATCAAGAAGGACCCTTGCAGAGCCATCAGGGCATAGGAACCATGGGACAGCTGGGGACAAGATCCTTCTGATTTCTTTCTGCACCCCAGTGCGGACCCTGTGCCACAGCACTCCAAACCCAAACACCTCTCAGAGAGAATTGGTCTTCAAGGAGTACTGACACAGAGGCCTGCAGGAGGGGTAAGCCACAACCAGACAGAGTAAGATCAGCTAACATCAGAGTTAACAAGATGGCAAAAGGCAAGGGTAAGAATATAAAGAACAGAAACCAAGAGTACTCGGTACCATCAGAACCCAGCTCTCCCACCACAGCAAGCCCTGGATACCCCAACACACCAGAAAAGCAAGACTCAGATTTAAAATTATTTCTAATGATGATGATAGAAGACATGAAGAAAGAAATGAGTAACACCCTTAAAGAAATACAAGAGAACAGAGATAAACAACTAGAAGCCTTTCGAGAGGAAATAAAAAAATCCATTAAAGAATTACAGGAAAACACAATCAAACAGGCAGAATTTCAAGAAAACAAAATCAAACAGACAAAGGAAATGCACAAAACTATCCAGGAGCTAAAAATATAAATAAACAATAAAGAAATCACAAAGGGAGCCAACCCTGGAGTTAGAAAACCTTGGAAAGAGATCAGGAACCACTGATGTAAGCAACACCAACAGAATACAATAAATAGAAGAGAGAATCTCAGGAGTTGAAGAAACCACAGATAACATCCACACAACAGTAAAAGAAAATGCAAAATGCAAAAAGCTTCTAACCCAAAACATCCGTGAAATCCAGGACACAATGAGAAGACAGAACCTAAGGATAATAGGTATAGAAGAGAGTGTAGATTTTTAACTTAAAGGACCAGTAAATATCTTCAACAAAATTATAGAGGAAAACTTCCCTAACGTAAAGAAAGAGATGACCATAAATATACAAGAAGCTTACAGAACTCCAAACAGATTGGACCAGAAAAGAAATTCATCCTGTCACATTATAGTGAAAACACCAAATACACAAAACAAAGAAAGAATATTAAAAACAATATTAAAAACAATATTAAACACAATAAGGGAAAAAGGTCAAGTAACATATAAAGGCAGACCTATCAGAATTACACCTGACTTCTCACCAGAGACTATGAAAGCTAGAAGATCCTGGGCAGAACTCATACAGACCCTAAGAGAACACAACTGCCAACCCAGGCTGCTATACCCAGCAAAACTCTCAATTAATATAGATGGTGAAACCAAAATATTCCATGACAAAACCAAATTTACACAATATGTTTCC
>JAPYYD010000228.1:52219-104537 GCA_028551405.1 Uromys caudimaculatus | reverse complement strand
GGTGGAATTCCCTCCTAGAGGCGGGTTGGGGAGGGGACAGGGGGTATCCAAAGAGGAGACTCAGAAAAGGGGAAACATTGGAAATGTACAGAAAGTATCAAAAATAAAAAAGGAGGAAAAAAAAATTCCCAGGAGAAGCTAGAAAATAGCATCTTTCCCTCCAGGACTAGAACAGCTCTTCTACTGCCTCTCTCTGAGGGAGCAGTCGATGGCTTGTGTGTGCAGTCCATGGCTTGTGTGTGTAGTCTATGCCTTGTGTGTGCAGTCCATGGCTTGTGTGTGTAGTCTATGGCTTATGTGTGCAGTCCATGGCTTGTGTGTGCAGTCCATGGCTTGTGTGTGCAGTCCATGGCTTGTGTGTGCAGTCCATGGCTTGTGTGGGCAGTCCATGGCTTGTGTGTGTAGTCTATGGCTTGTGTGTGCAGTCCATGGCTTGTGTATGTACTCCTTATGTCTTCACATTATTTCTTCACATTTCTTACTACCCTCAGGCCATAGATCTTATGAAGACATGGAATGCATGAACTCCCTGATATACCCTCCCTCCTACTATTAGAATGGTTTTGTTTTAAACCAAGACTCATCAGTTACTAGTTAAGAGATTGATCCACTAAGGCCACTGGGAAATTTGATGTATTTGCCTTCTTGGGTCAAAAGCTTAAATGTGCTACTTGCTGCATATGCCATATGTTGGTTTATACAGTTTGAAGGGGCTTTGTTTGGTGGGACTTTTTTCTCCTCACACTACCTGTGTGAGGCCTGAGGCATTTCTGATAATTTACTGGGATTATTTTCCCCTTCCACCTCAAATTCATTTAAACCCTTCCACACAGATCAGCAGGATTCTCCTACAATTGGCAGCCTTTCCAATCCTCACAGGCTGTGCTCTACTCCTTGTCAGGAGAGCACCACACTCACTCTGCAGACACAGCCCAGAGACTTTCTAAAACACTCCTCACACAGAGGGCCAGTTGTCTCTCAAAGCCTCCCTTCTTTGTCAGTCACTACATCACAGGAAAGACAGATAAAACCCTAGTGCCTGAGAGTCTTTCACTTTGTAAAAGGCATTAGGAGCACAGCAGGAATGTGTTCTGAATATGCAGGAAGTAGAACAGAGGGGGCCAGGGGGCCGGCTCACAGGCTTGATAACGATGCATGATGAGCTTTCCACAGTATATTCAATGGAGGCTCCCCACCCCAATTATTGACATAAAAGATAAACAAAATGACCTTCAGAACTCTTGGTTGGGTGTTACCCACACATAAAATATCTTTCCCCTAAGAGTGGTCAGGAGTTCCTTTCTCCATCAGCCTAAGCTCATAACTTTTTCCTGGTGTCCACAGAGGAGACATCCTGAATGCATCTGAAATGTCACACAAATCCAAAGGGCAAGTCAGCCCCTCTTCTCTAGGCTGCTTCATATCCTTCTGCTGCCAACTTCATGACATTAGTTTCTAAGCATGTTTTTGGCTTTCTTCTTCAGGAATGTTTTTCATCTGCCTAAAAGCCTTTCATCCTTGCAAAGGAGCGGGAGTGTGAAAAGACTTCTATTTAGGCTCTCCCACCTTTGCCGCCTGCTTTCATTTGCGGCTGCTATAAATGGTTAACTGAAGAGAAGATGCAACTGACACTAAAGGTCGCCATGCAACCATGGCAGCCATGTTTACTGGATCACCAGATGAAGTAATGCCAGGCCTAGCTTTCACCCACAATTCTCTTCGATGACTCCAAAGAGGTGAATAATTTTTCCTCTCTTAAGAGTAAATTTTTAAGAGGGTTAAAATGTGCCTGTTATGTTTTCATTAGATTATAGGAACTGTATGTCTCAATGTTTAACACTGAGACTTGATGGGGCACACATATTAATGATGGCTGGTGGCCAGCTTCCAGGGCACAGGTTTATAATCTTCATGCACAACCCTGGCTTATTTGCCTTTAGTACTGCAAGTTCACTGATGACACTTTTGAATATCTGGTCGTTAAAGACATGCTGACCCAATAGAGTTCGTCCATTCCCACACACTTTATTTTGTCCCAAATGCAAAATGGACTTTTAAATGTACTCTGCTCATGTTTGAGATTAAAAAAATACAGGGCATCATATAGCAAAACCACCAGATGGAGATTTATTGACTGAGTTTCTTCATTGTGTAATTTTTTAAGTTATCTATTCTTTCCAAAATATTACACTAATACTACTTAATTGTGCTTAGCTGCTCATGTGTGATTTGGTGTGTTGAGACTTTTGGTAACATTCAAATGTAAATGCTTCTAACGTGGGGCTACCTAAGCTTATAGAAAATCTGGCCTTTCCTATAATGAGACTATAAAGCAGACCACTCACAGGGCAGTGCAGCTGCCCTCTCAGCTGTGGGCATTTGAGCACTTGCCTACCACATGGCAGCACAACAGGACAACATAGCAGAGCTGTATACTCCAGTCTGTTACCTGGGAAGACACAGGCACATCTATCCCTTATAATCATGCTACGAAGGGAGACAATTCATCTTATATTTGCTTATTATCCCAAAGACAATGTGCCTCAAGAATATAAATGTCTCTTAAACCTGCTTTATGCTATGGCTGGGTCATTTGGTGAGTAAATGGATAACTCGGGTTGAGTTTTTGTGTGTTTTTAGCAGGGTCAGAGGGTATTCACATCAGTGTTAGGGTGTCATGTATTCTATAGGAACAAAGCAATAAACATGGTCTGTGGACACAGACTCCCTGGGATATCCCTGCCTAGGCCCTCACTACCTGCACACTGAGTGCCCCCTACCCCCACTCCTCTTGCAGGTTCTAGGGACTGCTGCATTTCCTTGTGGTTTAGCTTCTAGGTAGCTTGTTCAAAGAGTGCCATCTGCAGGATGAGCTGAAGGCTCCTAAAAACCTTTATTTTCTTCAAATAAGTTGAATTTCTTTAAGATGTATTCAAGAGTTATTAGGCACAAAAGTTGAACATTCAGTGCTGAATACTGGATTACTACATTGGTTCTTCATAGAATTTACAGCTGTCTGAACAGTTGCCTTATCTGTCTTTACCTCAAGGTGACCAATCATAGACACTACCACCATCCTAGAGGGAAGATGCATTTGTTCAGGGGGTTTCCAGCCCTTCAAACTCTCTTCAGGGTTAGTCATTTCCTTTACTTGAGTGCTTGCTCTTTCCTTCAGAAAACCAAAGTTCTGGGGACCACAAGAGATAATAGTAGTTCCCTCCCTAATCCAATGTAAACTAAAGAAAAAAAACCAAAACCCCTGAATACAGAGAATGAATGCGTAGAGCTCGCCTCTCATGTAAAAGTCTCCTAAGAAGGTGAGGTTGAACGATAAGGGCCTTCCAGGACACTGCTTATAAGTGACCTGCAGTTTGCCAGCCTTCACTATGTGACATCCTTCTTTACCATCCTTACACAGCAACACCAAACAACACGGAGAGAGGGCTGTAGCTGTCTGTCATGGCTCTCTATCATTGTCCAAGAATTTTCTGCATTGACACACATGTACAATCCCAGCACTCAGGAGACTTAAACAGAGGACAAGTTTGAGGATAGCCTGGACTACTAGAAAGTTCCAGATCAGTCTTGGTTGCTTAAGAGAGAGTCTATATTTTAAAAAAGAAGTTTACACTTTTTGACACTTCCTTCCAATAGTCCTCACCTAACTGAGACCAGAAGCAAAAGCAAAAGACTAAACTTCTGCTGGGATTGCTCTGTGCCCATCCCCCTAGTAATCACTTTCCATAGAGCAAAGCCTGTCTCAGTCAGGTAGCTACTGACAGTCCATTTGTTCTTCTTGTTGTCTGATTTTCTTACATAAATCATCAATTAAAGAGTGCTAAGCAGCTTAAATCATTCAGAGTGGGGGACAGGACAAAGAAACAGGTTTGACTGATTTTCAAACTCCAACTTCCACCCTCACTGACTTGATCACAAAACTTCATGGCACTTGCCTATTCCTTTTTGGTCCACCTTGTTCTTTATAGAGGACATGATCCTGAGCCATTTGGAGGTTAGAACTCCCTTCTAGTTTTTTAAAAAATAGTCTAACCAGAGAGCCCCTGTAAAGAAATATGAATTATTTCAGAGAAAAATTGCAGCGGCTGCCCAACAGGATGGCACTGCTACACCCTTACCCTTCCATTCTTTCTTTTGGTCATGCGTACTGTGTGTGCCAATGGACACTGAGAAATGAATTTTATACCCAGCTCCTACATACAGTAAAGATGGAACAAGAATACAAAGCTGTCTCTTGGAGCTTGATATACCTGGATAATCTCAGCTGAGCTCCTGAGAAGCAAGATGATGCGGCCACATTAAAGAGATTTCTGAGTCTCCATGTTGTCTTCTATAAAGCAAGACCGATATTATCTAGCCGTAGCTCAAAACATTCTTTCTTTAGGATGAATTTAAGCTAGTAGCTCTTATGATAAGTGGAATGCATTGTTCCACATGTAAGGAGTATCAGGCATTGCTGGAGGAGTCAGAAGAAACAGGGTTGTGGTACACACTGACTTATTTGAATGTAACAACACACAAAAGCCAATGGTCCCCCTGTGGCCTACAAACCAAGACTGGAAATGCCTTTTGGTCCATAGCCCATTACAGACAATTAGAAGACACCAAGGAAAGTTGAACTGGGTCATGGCTGAGGGTGGCTTTAATGACATGCTCACAGAAAAATGAGGTTCTGGACTACAAGACAGCCTGGAGAACATGGACAGTAAAGCTATGGGATGGCTCTACTCGAAGAGACCACTCCAGGTAGAGCAGCTCCTCTCTTTGTAGAGCAGTAGTTCTCAAACTGTGGGGCTCGACCCTTCGGGGAGGTGCATATCAGGTATCTTGCCTCTCAGGTATTTGTATTATTATGGCTCATACAGTAGCAACAATACACTTATGAAGTGACAGTGGAGTATTATTATGGTTGGGGGTACCACAATGTGAGGAACTGTATTAAAGGGCCGTAGCATTGGGAAGGCTGAAAGCTACTGCTGTAGATGGATGTACACGTCTCTTCCATTCCTTGGGTTCTAATAGATTAAAGAGATACCCAGAGCATCTGGCAACCAAGATATTTTATATCAGGCCTGTATCTTGTTCATCAGAGCCTATACAGCACCCGTGTCCACACAATGTTGACCAAGCACAGTTTGTCCTGCAGAGCATATTCATATGACTAAGAAGATTTTTAAAAATGTGCTAAACCATGGTGAGTGTGGCTGATGAGCCCTCATCTCTGTCTGAGGAGCTACTGGCAACTGATGGTTTCTGTAGAAGAGAGTCAAGTTTTCCTTAAAGGTATGACCTGGTAGGTAGAACATGTTCCAGTAGTTATCCCTATACCCATGTCTACGTGGGCAGGACATTGGACTCAGTGAGTTTTATTTTTATTTGTTAACAAAAGACAGGAAGTTGAGAGTCAGTGTAGGGTAGAGAGCAGATCTGGGAGGAGTAGGAGGTGAATATAACCAAAATACATTCTATGAACAAAATTCTCAAATATTATATTTAAAAATGTGGTAAAATACATACAACATAAAACCATTTTCCCAATTGTAAGTGTAAAGCTCTATGCAACCATCATAACCACATCTTAGGAACTCACTTTGCAAACCCAAAACTTTGTGACACAGTAATGTCCCTGCTTTCTTACTCCCTGACAACCACATTTCTCTTCTGTCTCTATGAACTTGGCTACATCAGGCTCTCTAGGTAAGAGCGGAACAATCTAATATGTGTCCCGTTGTGACTGGTCTACTTTTCTTGATATAAGACTTCAAGGTTCATCAACACTCTATCATGTGCTAGCATTTCCTCCCTCTTTAAAGCTGAAGAATTTATTGTATGCATATATCATACTTGCTCATTTGTCTGTCCTCTGATGAATGTGACATATGTGCTGTTCCCACCATTGGGCTATTGGGAATACTGCTTCTGGGAATATGGGGTACAGACACCCTTATTTCACTCCTCTTGGGAATATCTGGCTATAATTATAATTTACATTTTTTGAGGAATTGGCATAGTTTTTCTACAGTGGTGCATGGTTTTATATGCCTGTCATCATGCCTAGGTTGTCACATGTGCTTTTCCCACCACTCATATTGCCTGAGTTTAGATAATTTTGAACAGAGCTTTTTGTCTCCTGTATGATCATGGCCATTTCCACGCCCCCTCCATGTTTTGGAAGGTCTCTTAAAGACACAGCGATGTTCTATAGCTCCTCTGTCCTTATTTGGTTTTTGGTGGGTCCTCTTTTTGAACCTATAACTGCTTGCCTTCTAAGATGACGGCTCAGGCTCTGCACAATGCTCAGGGTATCATCTACATTGAAGGCTGTCTGCATGTGGAATCACAGCCAGCTCTGGATAAAGCTGTGATATGCCAAGGTATAGCCTTGTTATCCTCACTACTTTAGTGCATCAACTCCTACGTCCCATTTCTGACCCCTACGGCCCATTTGGACATCCTCCCTAACCCTATTCTTAAGAGTTTTATTTCCCACTGCAAGTGATCATACCTAAAAACAAACAAACACACAAATCATCAAAAACATCTGTGCAGCAATACTTCATCTTGAAGATGAAGGTTTTCAGGATCTACTTGGAAAATATCCCAATAGATAAATATAACAGAGTAAAGTTCTAGAGATAAATAACCAGCTACTCAAATTATATCGCTGCCTAAATTAGAAAACAGTGCTCTTTTTAAATGTGTGTGCTCAGCTAAATATTGAGTACACTGGATATTGAGTAAATTTTAAATTAAAGATGGAAGGGATTCTAAGAACATTCTCTGGGCATATCTGGCCTATAGGTACACGGCTGATAATCAGGCACCATCTCTTCCTTCAGGGCTTGGATGGTGCACAGTTTTGCAAGCAGGGTTGGGGTAGAGTTTAGCTCCCACTTATCAGCAATGACAGTCAAAGCACAAACCTTGAGCTGATGATGGGTCTAATGACATTAACCTCCTGCCAGTACCACCTTGTGGACAGGATACTTTTTAGATTGTAGTGATAGGAAGATTGTCTAAGACCTTGAGCTAGGGTGTCTACATAGTGGCATCCAAGGGAAGACCAGGCCTTTTTATATTAGGACAGGAAGACAGACCAGCAGGTATTGACTATCAACCCAGCATGTTTCCATTCAATATCAAACCCTTATTTGACTACACACACACACACACACACACACACACACACACACAGAGTATCATACCTGAGCCACTTCTTCAAAGTCATCATGTCTCTTCTGTAGTGCCCGTGCTCGATGCAAGGACTTGCCAACCCCAGTGTGTTTGCTGAGAAAGGCTTCGCCATGGTTTTCAATCCAGTCCAGCACCTGGCCAGAGAAGGCAAGCAGAAACAATGACTTTTCAGAAGGAGGAAAGACATGTGGCACCATGTACAACTGCTCGAATCCTTACTTACTACCCAGCCCCCACGGCCATGAGATCAGTAGTCCAGATAGAAATGCTTAATCCACCGTGAACACAAGTCATTGGCGATGGAATAGTCCCACCCTTAACTAAATCCAGCTCTGCCATTTTGATCTCTAGAGCAGCTTCCCATTGCTTTTTTTGTTTTTAGAGCCTTAGTCAACCATTATTTTTTACTTATTAGTACTTGTTATTATTTTGGTGTTGAGGATTGAATTCAGGGTTTCCCACATACCAGTCCAGTTTTCTAAATGAGCAACAGAGGCTACATAGGCGAACATCCTCAAGGTTTCTGCCCCATCAGGTAAAGTCAGCTATAATGGGAAGAAATGAGGTAGACAATAGCAGTGAGGTAGGACTAGGCCACTCGCCCCTCACTCCACCATGAAATGTCACAGCAGTAGTACAGTCACAGGGCTCTGCACACACACTCTTGTGGCATATATCTACCCTGGAGGTTCCCTTCAGTCTTGCACCCCGAGCCAGGTAGTCAAGGTACGCCATCACAAGGATAATAGGCTCCTCTGCCTTCCTGCTTCCTCTCTCCAACCAACCACCAAGCTAATCAATTAAGGTCTCTGCATCCTAAGGCTATTAGTATTTATCTTGCTGAATGTAGCAGAGACTCCATGTTCTCCCAGGCTTAAAAATCTAGCGACTTAGCCTGAAAATGTTTTCCTCAGCGTTGAACCTCAGAGCAGCAGTGGCTCTGGCTGTTGAGGGAGGAGCAAGGTGTTAAAGTAAGAATAAACACGTCTCCTAAGGGATACGTGGGAAGGTGCATAGACACCTTGAAATGCAGAAGGAACCAAAGCTTTAAAAAACACTGGATACAGCTCACAAATGGCTTCACAAATACGAATGTGTTCAAGGAAAAGGGAGGCAACATATCTTCCGGTCTCTGAGGAGTTTAGCCACCGAGATAACGTAATGCCTGCAGACCATAAACTCTTGATTCTGATCCGTGGCCTTCAGTGTACACTAGCTTCACAGGCATACCTACAGCAGGGTAATGTACGTCTCAGTAGACACTAGCAGTATTGACAGTTACACCACACACTGAAGTTTCACTTGCAGCCCTAGAATTCTGGATACCCCTGCATTTCTGGTGAGTTGGTTTAAGTGAGCCAGGTCCCAGAATCTGAATATTAATGAATGAAGAGAATCGGCTTCCTGGCAAACTCTGGATCCCATTGGAGTTAAATAGGCATAAAAGTATCCCTCATATGTATTCCCATGTTAATTCTTTCTCATCTGTCAGATTATATTTAAAATACATGATGACTTATAGTCCAGGTTGTGTAGGATGAGAGCTGTGCAGGTCTGTTGATGGCTTTTGAGCTGGTATTTAAGCATTTCGAGCACTGGAGATGCAGTCTTTTTGTTTTTATCTAAAGAGTCCTTGAGCAAGCTGGGCACAGTGGTGCACTCCTTTAATTCCAGTACTCAGAAGGTTAAGGCAGGCAGATCTCTGTGAGTTCAAGGCCAGCCTGGTCTACAAATCGAGTTCCAGGACAGCCAGGGCTACACAGAGAAACTCTGTCTTGAAAAACAAAGTAAAACAAAAAACAGGCAGAGAAGAATGGAACATGAGTAATCATATATTCCTATGATTATTTACTAGTCTTACTGTGCCTTAGAAGTAGGTACTATCTGGTAGATATGAGGTTACAGACAGTCAAGAGTGGTCCTGACTCTATTCAGTCTATGGGCTAACAAACCCCAGTCACTATATCACATAACTCCTCATCAATTGCAGAGATGAAAATCACCACAAGCCAAATGCTGTCTAGATGGAGTTGGGAAAGGTCTCTGAAGAAGTGAGATTTTGCTTGATTCAAGAAACCATAGGAATTACCTTATTGTTACAAGACTTAACTTTCAAAAGATGCAAGCATAGCTCAAGCAGGAAGTGAATAGGAAATAGGTCCAGAGAAAACTGAACAAAACTGCAGAGAGTTCTGGTAAGCTGAATGGAAGGTTCTAGTAATTACTCTGCTATTCATCCACTGAAAGGTTGCAAAAGGGAGAGACATCATCAGATCCCTGTGGAACAGCTACTGCTCTGATTATGGAAACTCAACTGGAGGAAAGCAAGGGAAGAGAGGCGGGAAAATGAGACAGAGTAGATGTTCTCACAGGCTGGCTTAGATTTGGAAAAACAACTGCCAGGATTTGGTGGCTGAATGTGGTGGTGAGAGAGGAGAAAGCAGTAAGGCCAAGCCACCAAGGGCACAGCCTGGGTGAGCAGGAGGGAGAGGCAGTCACTGGAAAGGAGCTCGGTAGGCCAACAGAGATGCAGACGTCTTAGAGCCTCTCTCTACACGTACACCCTGGCTTGTTCACACATGACAGAGACCATTGTGACCCTGAACTTGAGAGGGAAATATCCTCTAGTGACAGTTGTCAATCTGATGTGGCAAGCTGTGCCTTTTGTTTCAGAGATGTAACTTACATAGTAAGAGCTAAAAATAAATGATTAAATTGTTAATGTATGAGGCTCCATTAAAGAATAAAAAAACAGGGCACACTAAGTCCATTTTAAAAACAGCCTTAGACTTAAATGGAGAGGGTACCCTACTCTTGATGGGGATCTTCAGTGCAGTGTAGTTTTGAGTGTCCTGTTAACTCAATACCCAAATCCCACAAACTGTGACTGGCCAGTGAAGGTCCACCTCCCCTCTCCACGCCCTGCTCTCTGGAATCTCACTGAGTGTTTTCCTTCCCTTGATCTGCCTATGTGGTTGGTACTCCCATGTCTCGCTCCCCAAGCTCCCTCCTAGTCACATGTTAAGCTACACTTCACAATCTTTTGATGACCTATCCAGGAGATGGTGGCTCATGACTGTGTATGAGTTTGCTTTTGCTTTTGCTTTTGAGACAATGTCTTACATCTCCAGGCTGGCCTCAAACTCAAGATGTAGCTAAAGTTGTCCTTGAATTTTGGATCTTTCTGCTCTATCTCCCACGTCCTGGAATTATAGGCATGAACTACCACACCCCATCCTTTGATTCTGTTCGAACCACAATTACTAATTAGAACAAAGTATAAGGCCACATAGGTATGAAAATACCATCGTACAACCTATAACTCTGTATGAACAAAAATTTAAAAATACACATAGAAGAAAATCCTCCACAATCATGGCCCACAGACCTGCCTCTCCCACAGGACTGTAACTGTCTCATAATTTCAGGGCACATCACAGACCAGCATGCAACACTTAGTGGTTGCTTAGTTTGTGTCCAACTGAACTGAACTCAAACTGATGCCCCAGTGCAGACCTACAGGGGCAGATGTTACCACCCCCATATTCCTACCGTTCACAGTCTGCATTCAGAGTTGCCTCTTTGTGTTTCCCTATCCCTGTCACTGCCCCACTTGGCAGGAGAATGAAAGAAACATGGGGCTTTCACGTTGAATCCGATTCTCTCTAACCACACAGCACCTTTGCCTGTACCTCCTGCTTCGGGAATGGGTGATGGATATTTACGGCCATAGTCTGCCACTCCTCTGTAGCTAAGACTTCTGCTCTCTCTGTTGAGCAACCCTCTTCCAGACAAGCCTAATTTTGCTCGGTCACTAGAGTAGCCCGGACTTCAACAACGAAACAATCTAATAACAACTTGGAAAACTCCCACTGCATTCTCCTGCCCTGACATTTCAACCAAAAATAAATGCTTGCTCAGAACAGCCTTTTCTTAAGAGATGCTCACATCCTGAACCAGATTTGGGAGCCAATTATGCATGGTTTCTTAATCACCCCTTTCTTTCTGTCCAATTGTGTCTCTTCCATCTAACGTACAATCAAGATGAAATGTTCTTCAAGGCAGGAGGGTGTCCTTTCCAGTAGCCAAGGAGGAGGGAACACCCCTTTGAAGAAAATTATTGAGCATCACTGAACAGTGACCTGGAACACAACTGAACAATAGAAGGTAATCTTGATATCAAGGACTTTGTAGTCCTTTCCCACACACCCGGACCCTCTTCTTAAACCCACTCCTGTGGCATTGCTATTCAGCTCTACTCCCACAGTCCTTCACATGGCTCCGTAATATGTACCTGCTTGTTTGGTTTGATCCCTGTTTTATTTCTGCCCACAGTATGAACGCCATGTGGCCAAGGGCTTTTTCAGTTCATTGTTGTGTTCTCAAATGCTAAATAAATGATCAAGTGAACTAAAAGAAATGTGTTTTTAGCACTTCCTATATGATAAGAGGTAAAAAAAAAAAAAACAAAAAACCAAAAAACATAAAAGGAGATGGGGACCTTTTGCAGTCAAATATGGACTCAAAATTCCAACCCTGTGATTCCCTTATCTGGGATGCTTTGATAAATCACCTTATTAAAAATAGGCTTTTAATTTCTTCTAGTAAATTGGTCCATGGTAAAACAAGCATGGCATCTGAAGCTTCTAGAATACCAAAGAATTCCTCCCTCCCAACTTGTATTTGCCAGTGCCCTGGCTCCCCACCCCATCAATTCAGAAAGCCATCGTTCTGATGCGACTGCACCAGCAGGCTTCTGCAATACGGTTTGTTGTTAAAGGCTTAAGTACACACAGTGTAAAAGAACACCCAAAAGAATTCACCAAATCATTATTCTGGCCTATTTGCACAGTATACTGAGCAGTGTTTCCAGAGGGGACGAGCCAGGACCACAAGCACCAATCAGGTTGTGACTAGAGAGCAGGCAGGCATCACTTCAAGTGCTCAATTACCAGGAACTCATTTTGTTTCTTTGTCCCCTCTTAGGAATGAGTATGATCAAAATAAACATCCTGCTATGGTGGGAGAAGCCATCGTTTTTTTTTCTGGGTGGGCGGAGCTAATGCTCATTAGCAGGAACTCAGTCTCTGTCTTTCCCTTCAGAGTTGCCGTTCTTCCTCCTGACAGATCCATGCCACGTGGAAGGCATCTGAGAACCCGAAGACCTCAAGTCTCTGTCATCTCATTCAGAGCCTTGCCATCTCAGCCAGCCCACACTGCTTCCTCCCAGGCAGGGCTGAAGTTAGCATATCTGGCACTTCTCTGAAAGACTCTCCTTATCCTGGTGTCAGCTATGAACTCCCCCTTCTTCTACTAAGGCTTGAAACTGTTGTCAGAGGCTCTGAACTTCAAAATCATCTGGGATTCTTTTAAAGTATAGGCACTACTCACTCCCAGATTCTGAATCAAAAATTACGAAATTGTATCCTAAAGGGTGTTTGGAAAATATCCTTACTCCACTGAGATGACGTTAATGACTTTAATTCTATATGTACACCTGACACCTCCTTTGTTTCTATTAAAAAAAAATGGACAGTACTGTGTAGTATTTTTTACAGGAATGAACTCAGACCCACAGGGCCCAGTCACCCTTGCTCAAGCTTGCCACACTCCGTTACCATGTCCCCCGTGCATGACCTATTCTACCCCAGCCCACTTGAGTTACTTCCAAGTTCAGAAGACCTACCTTCACTCTGATTTTGTTTCACCTTTGCTCAGAATCCTTTTAGTAACAACACAAAGTTTAGCCTGGTGCCCAGGGCTCTGGAATCAGTATGTTAAGGCCCAAGGATGTACCAGGCACAGGAAGTGACTTTCATTACTCGTGACATAACTAAAAATATATTGAAGACATTAAAGATGTTGTAAACTGCTCATCAAGGTAGTCTAAAGGGGTCAGTGACCCCCTATCAAGGGACTTCCTCCTCTCATTGTCTCCCACACTCTGACAGGCTTCCCAAACAGGCCCGGGAAGTGCTGGGCCTGCCTTGCAAGGTCATCATCTTTGGAGGATCACTCTTCAGTCAGGACGGAGTTTTCACTAGAATACACACACACACACACACACGCATTCAAACACACATGCACACACATGCATGTGGGCGGATGCACACACACACACCTACACTCAAACACATAAATGTGCATGTGCGCACACGAGTGCACACACACATACATTCACACACACTCAAGCACATATATGCACGAGTGCGCACACACATACATACACACATACATTCACACACATACACTCAAGCACATATATGCACGAGTGCGCACACACATACATGCACACATGCATGCAGGCACACACGTGTGCACGGTAACACCGTGGGAGATGGCTGTGGTGGGAACAAGAAGCAAGGCACAAAGAAAGAAGGGTATAGAGGGCAGGGTGAGTGTAGGATGAAAAATGGGATCCAGAGGAAGAAGATACAAGAGGAGCATGAAAACCCCAGGAAGAAGGGTATGAACGTGAAAGCAGCCAGGCTCTAACCTGCGGCATCCAAGAAAATGCAGAGAAGCGGCACCCACTGCCTCCCTCCTCCTGGGGGAGAAGGGTGGAGCATGCCCAGTAAGGTGAGAACAGAGATAGGAGTGTCTCCCTATCTTCACTCCGGTCAGAAAGCGACTCTGACCTCCTCCCTCCTTCCTTTCACATCCTCAGCTAAGCCTCCTGGGACCCTGGATGGGACTCCATTCTGCCTAAAGAATCACGTGTTTTATACTTGAAAATGTCTGAATGAGTGGATTATCACCACTAAAAATTTAAGTGAGAAATTTTAAGGTGCTAATTACTGCCACAGGCAAGTGAGTTTTATTCTAATATATGCTACAAAGGACAGAACCAGCAAGGCTGGGTTAACATGGGCTGTGAGAAATGGGAACTGGGAACGGGCGTCTAAGGGTAACTTGTAGTGTGTATAACGAGGGGTAGAGAGGGATTCTTAAACGGTGGGACACGAGGAAAAGTGGCAGGGAGTGAGTGTGGCTGTTTTTGTGGCACATTAGTTTGAAGATCAGTCTTAGGCTGCCAGTAGGGACACAACATTGGAAAAATCTCACTGTGGAACCAAGTCCTCCCCCAGGGCTCTTTTGATCAGTGGCATTCCACACTCAATGATAACCCCCTAGGCCGGGGCGTGTCTTATTCTTACCCCCCCCCCCCCCCATGGTGCTGCAGTGTAGGCTAACAGCATGAGCTCCCACATCAGGTAGACCTGGGTTTGAGTCTAACCTGCATCAGGTGTTGGATCAGAAGTGAGTTGACTTAATCTGTCTATGCTTCAATTTCCTTCTCAGAAAAATGGAGACCAAGCTGCCACCTACCTCATGGTACTGGGAGATTAAATAGGAAGAGGCGAGTGAAGGGATTAGGTGTCTGATCATATTCCTCACACAGACGGTGACTCCGGAGCGCTGAACAATGTACCTTTTATAGATAATTTAGACTCAAGAGTTGGAACTAATCTTTTCTTTGATGTTTGACTTTCTTCCCAATGTTCTTACCATAAAATTGGTCCATTTCTAATCTAATCTGACAGCTCCTCATATGTGTATCCTAAGATCTGATTGTGTGCACAAGGTGTGTGAGCCTTTCCTTCCTAGACTTTAATCTTTCCTTGTGCAGGAAAAGCTAGTTTCCAGACTCGTCATGTTTTGGTCATATTTTATTGTTGTTGCGGTTTTTGTTTTTGCTGATCATTTTCAAGGCAACTTTTACTACATAATACTGCCAAGTGGAATATTCAATGGCTAAACTCACTTAGTCTGATTAGGGAGCTAATAGTCACTACAGTTAATGAATGACTGATTATCTGTAATTAAAAAATACTCACAATTCTCTTTCAGGCATTTTTTTTTTTTTGGGCAAACAAAATCAACAAAGTAAAATCTATAATTTTCCACATGAGGCACCAGGAAAATTAACACAGGAAGATTCCTGTGCAGCTCAGGGAGTCTGGTTCTAATAGTATCTTTCATCAGTCAGAACACTGCCACCATGCCAGCTGAATCTTGATGCCACCCCCTGTTAGCTTACAGGAGTAGACTGTTCTTTTTAAGGGGAGGCATGGGAGCCTCAAAGGTGCCAGTTCCCCACTTACACCACCATGAACACACCCGTCTTCCGGCCTGCAGTGGGCACATGGCCAGACTTCCTTCCTCTGCTCTGCCTGTGTATGGCTTAGCTCTCTGCACTCTGACCTTCCTAAGAACACTGCTCCAAGCTCTCTGCCTACGCACCAAGAACCTGTGCAGCTCTCACCCCATCACCAGAGGGAGCTCTATGCTGGACTCCACCAGTTCATCATTCTTTTGCTTTCTGGCTAGAACCTAGACAGCTGTGTGTCACTAGTGAGTCGAAGGTGCATATGTCTTCTCAGGAGCAGGGGCTTCAAACTTCTAGCATAAGTAGACAGTCCAAAAAGCACTTTCTAGGGTCATTAAACAAAAGGAGAAACAGGCAAGGAAGAAAGGGAGGCAGAACAAGTTGACCTGCTGGGTTCTCTGAAAACAGTTTCTCTGACTAAGAAAACACACAAGCGATTTAGTTTTCCCAGAAAGAATCGCTGTCTAGTTACTCCCATTCTTCCCAACCATATGAGGTCTACGTGGGCTTTTGCATACCCAGGAAGCCAGAGGAGTTACAGGACCATAAAAGGCACAAGGTAGAGAATGTCTGATGCTGACAGGGACTGCTTTCATGCCTGATGCTGACAGGAACTAATTTTATGGCTGTTGCTCAATATGATTCTACGATAAGCTGAGAAAAAAAAAAAAAAAGCCTGAAAAAATCCACGCAGACTGAATAGCAGGCAACCTTCTCTTTCTTCAGTTAATGAAGCCAAATTCCAGTTTTACCAAATTCCAACATTCCCACAACCCAGCAGGGAGAAAGAAAGCTGAGAACACACCTGTGGGGACCAAGAGAAGGGAACCAGGCCAGGTATAGAAGCCAGAGTTTAAATGGAATCTCTCCCACTGACACCTTCGGCTTACACATCTCTGCTTCACAATGATTTCAAGCCTAAAAGGGCAAAATATTCCTACCTGGGAAAGATCTAACTCCAGAAACGGCACTGGGGCAAGATGGCAGACAGGCAGAGCTTGGCTCGCTCTCCCGTCATCCCATTAGGAGACTCTGGCTCTTTCTTCTGTCTGCAGTTTGCACATTGTTTCCTTCCTCTGCAGCTACATCTGCCTTAATGGCTTCCATCTTTGAGTCTGTTTCCTCTTTCTTTACTCACTGCCTGTCAATCTGTGTCTCTGCCTGGGGCATGTGGTCTGTCTTCCCTGTATAATGTGCATCTTTCTGTCCCCTCAGTCTTATTTTCTATCTTCTTGTGTCTCTCCTGAGCCTTTTTCTAAGATACCTGGAATGTGGATAGACTGCCTACTTTCTGCTCCTGGCACTACCATAACCTAGCTGTGTGGTTATGACCAAGTCACTTGACATTGCTGGGACTCAATTCCCTCAACTATACAGTTAGTTTGACTGGCTGTTTTGATTGCTGGCTGTGTTGAGCTTTGAAATTTAGTCACTGAATGAAATGGAGTCCTTTATCAGTCAACCTACACAGCGGATGCTGGGGAGTCCCTAACAGCACAAGCACCAGGGGGCACCTGAGGACCATGGAGAGAATGTGATTATGTGGCAGGCAGCTACTGTGTTTGATTCTGTATCGTGAGGAAGGTGCTATTGTTTTAAAAGTGGGGTTTAGAAGTGGGGAAAAAAAACCCCAGAAACATCATGGGATGCAGTGATTTGTCTATGTTTTGCTGGTCACAGAGATCAGATATGCTGAGAAACAGGATTTACTGACTCGTGAGCCTGTGCTCTGGTGTCTACTATTCTGCTTTGCTCTGGCTGATGATACTTGCACATGAGCCTCCCATGTGGGCTTCTGAGAAAACATCTCTGAATCCTAAATGTGCTTAGCTACCTTGGGTCCAGACTATGTGTAGGATTCAAAGACCTCTCTCTTCCTTTAAGACGTCGACCCTGACGCCTTGGCCTGACAGTGGTGCACTAATACTCAGTCACCCTGCATGTTGATGGGCAGGCTCTGGTAGACCTGTGCTTTGCATTCTTGTATCTTTCTAACTAACTAACCTGGTATCTCACCAGTATTCAGTTCAGGTCTGGGCCCATGGAGGAGATCTGAACTTGTTGAATAATCAGTGGGCATCATGCACACATGAACATTGAGATTACACCCCTGTGTCCTCATCCTGGGCCATGAAGATCGAGAACTTGAAGCTATTCTATCAGAGTCTTGTTGGCTGGTCGCTCATCAATAAAACACCTACTGCATGGGTGAGGGAGGGCTAAGTAGTCACTTGACAAAAGCAAGTGAAGGGGGTCTTCTGATAATTCCTGGTCAACTCATCAAACATAAAGAGAACCCAAGCTTAATGTAGACACAGCTAAAAGCTGTAAATAACTCAGAAAGAAAGAAATCCTGATTTCTGTTCTTGAGTAGACTGGAATGAATGAGACACAGTTTTTATATGACTCAATGGCCAGTATGTGATCAAGATTTCATTTTTTAAGACTGAGCCTCACGTAGCTCAAGTTGGCCTTGAACTCACTATGTAGCTCAAGATGGCCTTACATTCTTCATCGTAAGTGCTAGAATTTCAGGCACAAACTTTCACACCAGGCTGGAGCAGGGAAATAACTTGTGTAGTCTGTATCCCCAAACAAGGACAAGCTCATCCAAGGCTGGGAGTCAAGAGACAGAAGACTACATTCATCACTCCGACCCTCACGCCTGTGAGTTCAGACACTCCCCAGGCAGAAACGATGGACTGGCTGTCAGGCAGGCACCTGAGACTCAGCCTTACTTTCGGGTTTCTCCCACCTGTGCACGTCTACATGTGCCGAGAAGTGGGCCAGTGATGACGCAAGCGGATGCTGAGCGAACAGTTGAACAGTTATGCTCTCAAAAGTCACATTCGCACCCCCTAAAGAGGACAGTGGGGCTGGCCATTCTGAGAGTTCAGTGATCATGAAACATCCACACTCAGCTCCCAGTCTTCTGTCCGCTTTCCCACGGTGCCAACAATATGATAAACTGAGACGCTTGTTTTTAAGATGTTGTAGAATAGCTACATACGCATTGTTATTACAGTTTTCTCCCTTTTAGTAGAGATGCCATGTGGCCACAAGAAAGTCTGATGACTACAGATCTGAGAGAATCCACGTGGGACGCGCTTCCATCCCCAGAACTGTTCTGCAACTCTACAGCAGGAGGCAGAGGAGGAGCCCAGCACACTATCCCACTTGTACTGGTGACCAGTGTCATCTTGGCCAGTCACAGAGAGGTTATGGATGTGGCCACACCCATCTTTTGCCCCTGTGGGGCTGGCACTTCACTCATCTCTCTCACTTGCAGACTAGACAGCTCCCCTGATCTCTGAGTTCAGGGTGATGAATTTTTCCAGACAGTTCCAGATGACCTGAGCCAGCAGCTAACTCATCTACTTCTCCTTTCCTGTTAGCCCCAGGTCTCAGAGCTGATTGCACATCAGCCATGCTCACCCCTGGGGACTGATGACTCCATCATATGTCAGTCAGGAAGGGGTGCCACAAGGGAGTTAGGAGAGCCCAAGAAGGAAGAGCAAACCTGAAGGCCTCTGTAGTCAAGCCGACCCCCCGGCTCCTAGGATGTGGGATGTGTAACAATGATAAGGACGGTCCCTATCCTGTCCACCTTGGGCACCTGGTGAAGACTCTTGTCAGCAGGAGCGGTGAGGACATGTGCCCAGGCTCTCACTCTCATGCTATCTTGTTTTTTGTCAACTATGCTCACCCAACAGCACAGGAGAATGGAAGGAAAGTGAACTGGCACGTCCTGTGTCACATACTGAAACTCCTCATGTAGCCATGGCTACAGGAGCCCGACAACAGGTGTTTGCATCCACCCGTCTCACCCTGCTTCCACAGTGAATCAGAGGGAGAGGACCTTGGCCTAGATCTTGGGTCCAGATTCTATTCAGCTTTCCTACTCAGTGTATGATCCTCTGGGCAAAGCTCCCAGGGTCCTCAGGGACAGAGAAACAGAAAAACACAAGGGGGAAAAATGGGCAGTTTCCTCTGGATGGGCATTGGTGGCATGGCTATACTGTTACAGTCAGAAACAACCATCTCATTATTACCTAAAGTGATGAACGAGCAGGGACTAGCACAATAACAGAAAAGGCGGACAAAGACAAAAAACATGACCTCTAACCATGGGATCTACTTGCTTTTAAATCTGGTTTCAAAGCTCCAGCATCATTAATCAATAATCTAAGAGCCCTAATTTGCTGCCCCACCTGTAGTAAGAATTTCGGTTTCTTTTAAAAACCCAGTTATGCTATGTGATTATGTTTTTGTTTTTATCCCAGGTGTGGGATATGAGGCTGCTACAGATTGTACACAGCAACTATGATTGTCTTGTGCTCTGGGGGTTGTGATTTTTGCCAGCTGCAGATAGTTTAATTCTGAGGACTCTGGAGAGGATATAAATGTCCCTGAGAGGGCCTGTGGTAGCTCCTGCTCCCCCAATGCCCCCGCATTTGCTATTGCTGGATTGCTGGTTGGAGATATCCTGACGATGGAGATTGGACTTGCCCCCAAGGAATCGGATGTTCCTAACCAGCAGGAAGTAGTAGTCTAAGGAGGTCCATGCCCCCTTTCCCTCTAACCTTCTTTCTCTTCTACCTTCTGTTGGGGGGGGGGGTGTTATAAGGGATTAGGGTGGAATAAGGGTGGAAAGGGAGGTAGATATAAGAACCCAATAAAAAATTCCGAAAACTATGACAACACCCACCCCTACTCTGTCAGCACACCCCATCCTCGATCAAGACATGTACTGGCTGGTTTTGTGTGTCAACTTGACACAAGCTGAAGTTATCACAGAGAAAGGAGCTTCAGGTGAGGAAATGCCTCCATGAGATCCAGGTGTAAGGTATTTTCTCAATTAGTGATCAAGGGGGTAGGGCCCCTTGTGGGTGGTACCATCTGTGGGCTGGTAGTCTTGGGTTCTATAAGAAAGCCAGCTGAGCAAGTCAGGAGAGGCAAGCAAGCCAGTGAGCAGCATTCCTCCATGGCCTCTGCATCAGCTCCTGCTCTTTGACCTGCTTGAGTTCCAATCTTGACTTCCTTTGGTGATGAACAGCAGCATGTAAGTATAAGCTGAATAAACCCCTTCCTCCCCAACTTGCTTCTTGGTCATGATGTTTGTGAAGGAATAGAAACCCTGACTAAGACAAGATAAGAGTTCACTTTCCGTAGAGTCCTTCTCCAGAAGTGCTCAAAGGACCCACAACACCAGAGTTGTGTAGTATCTCCCCACCTGCATGAAGAGGACATGTGTTACCTGACTACAAGGAGCTGCTACTGAGGTTGAGCTATTTGACACTATTTAGAAGTGCTTAGCCAGATGCACGCCATTAACAAGGCCCGTTGTTTGTCTTGTTTTCCTCTCCTGCAGTGGGTGGAGGAACAGCAGGGGGCTCAGTAGCCATGTTCCCTTTACCAATGCAGACCTCCTTGAGCCTGATAACCAGGTCAGGGGTTGAGCTTTCAGCACCCCGAGATGGAGGGTGGGATGTGGGGCACAGAGCCTGTTACCTGCTGCACATCTTGCTGGAAGACACACAGTTGCAGCCGCTGGTGAAGCCGCACCTTACGGTGCTGCCAGATGCTCTCGAGCCGCCGCTGGTGGTGCAGCACCTCGTGTACCACATCCAGCACCTGGTGTACCGCCTTGGAGTAGTTGGCTGTGGCTGTGAGGGACTCGGAGTTCCCAGGACTCAGGGGACGCTGTAGAACATCCAGTAATGCTTTCCCATCCTGGCTGACCTGCAGGAAGGGGGGGAAGGTCAGGTCAAGGGCCCCGAGCAAGGGAGAACAGAAGCAGGCAGGACCTGAGAGAGGCAAGAGGAATCTACCCAGGGGTTCCTGATGAGACCTGATACCCTCAGTCCTCACAGGCTCATCCCAGCCAAGGAGTGTGCCAGCCACAGTGTCTACAGCCCAGAGAAGAATGGACCATCAGGGGTGGAGAGAGGGAGGGGAGCTACAGGCCGCTAGCCAGCTCTATATGAATTCCTGTCTCCCACTTCCAAGCATAGCCGACTGCACACGGGCAGGGAGTCTGCCTTGTTCTCAGTCCTTCCCCCAGTGTGCACGGCAGGGCCTGCCACACAGAAGATGCTTTCTGAGTATTTTGAATGACTCTGACTACATCAGCTGGCAGAACTTCATGTCAGAAAGACAGACACATGTGTTGTCACCCTAAATCTCTCTTGCTTTCTCTTCCTCAGCTTTCTCTGCTTGGTCCTGAGTGTCTAGATATATTAATGAGGGTCCGGTCCTCAGTGCCCTTGTCTGTAAAGGGGGAGTAATGGTGGCACACACTTTACAGAGTGGTGGCGGGTACTGAATGAGTTAGCACAGGGCCCTGCCTACCACTACATCTTCATCTCTACCACTTCTTTTACCTTTCTTCTTGATTTCATTTCACTTTCTTTCTTGATCATTACTGGTTCTTTTACCCTTTTCTCTCCCTCTATATAACCCCCGTTTTTCTTGAAATCCATCTTTCTAGACTATGCAGGGTACGTAAGGACCTTCAGATTTTGGATACACCATTCGTGTTCCTGGACTCTCCAACTTCACCCTCAGTGCTGGTGGCATTGGGGGCTGCATCCCTGTCATTCCTGTCCCAGGAATCCTACCACAATTAGAAGCACTGCTCATTCTGTGGGGTGGCACTGTAGGATCAACACCACTGGCCCTGCAGTGCCTGGTAGAGTTCCCATCGAATGTGTGTCTCTGCCTCTTGACACAGAGGATACTAGAAACCTCACAAATTTTACAAGTCCAGATTAATTGGATTAGAATCAGAGTTGAAGCAGGTGTGGAGTTGAGATGGTTTTTTTTTCCTACTAGAAAGTTACATAGAGGCGTGCTTCCCTAGCTTGTGTGTGATGAGTCAGGAGCCCTTCCCAGCCTTGCAGCCTCCCCCTCTTCTCCTCAGTCTTACGTGAAAACTCCAGAACACAGAAGCAGCTACATTCTTCTTATGGGGGGGGAGGGGTCAAACATGTGTTGGGGTTAAAAGAAGTGATGTGGTAGAATCAGGGTGAAGCAAAAGAGGAAAGCATCCCCACCCACCCCTGGGCCTCATCCCTGCCCACCCATGCGCCCCGCCCTCTCTCTCCACCTCTGAAGTGCCCTGGTGAGGGAGGGGCAGCTCATAGACAACGCCAAGGTGATCCCCTCCAGAGATGTGAACAGTGATACCCTAGTGCTGAAGCTAGGGCGGGTCTCCATGGGGGACTCTGAACCAATACTGTTTCTCGAGGTTATGCTCAGAGATGGGTGGTGAAGACAGTGGCTAAGTCCTAGAGACTCAAATCAACATAAGATCCATCTCTGTGTCTTCGTCTCCACATATGTAGAGGCTGAGGGGAACCTCCCAAATCCATGAGAAGATTCGAGAAACAGTCCGTCTGTTCGTATGTCAATGTCCCCTGTACCATGGATATGAGTGAATGGTGTACAGGTATGAACCTCATGGGCTCTCTACTTTTGTACTTTACAAAGAATAACTTTAGAGATCTGTGGGCCATGGGTAGAGGCACAGCCTTGTCATAAGACAAAGCCTAGGGTCCATTTGGATCAGAGCTGCTGGGATTTGATTTAGTTCAAAAGTAGCCAGTGTGCTTCCTATACTGACAAGACTACGTATGTAGTCTGCCTTACTGTCAGACCTTGGCCAGGCACATGGCGCATGCTAGCCTTATATCCCTTGAGACTACTCAGGAGCTTCACTTCACAGAAGAACCCGAAGCTCAGCATACGAAAGCTACTTGATTGGGGCCACACATCCAGCAAGCAAGAGACCCCAAGATTTAAACTGTCTTCACTGTGGTGAAGCCTTTCCACTGACCATGCAAACTCACCTGGAACAACTGTTATTAAAATGTATGTGATAATCCCCATTTTTGGACATTTTTATTCCACCCTGCATCTTTAACAGCCAGCTGAGAGCGACCAGATTCAGGCAGTCTGGGGAGCCACTGTGATGAGCACGTCTCACTGACCTTGCCCAGAGGAGAGATGGCAGCTGTGACTGTGATCAGCTCCTCTCTTCAGCTGGCTTCTGAACCCTCCTGTCTTTCCCTCAGCCTGTTCTCCTTGGAATCCACGCCAGTCAGCAAGCATCCATGCCTGTATATTTGCACACGTGTGTACGCGTGGCTATTTCCTTTCATCTGGGAGGGAGCGTCCTACAAATTTCCTGTTCGCACCCTTCAGCGTCTCCCACCTTCGATTGTTTTCAATGGAACGGCCATTCAGTTTGCCTTTGGCACAAATGACAGCTTCCTACTCCTGCATGCTCGGACTTCCCCTGGCTCTTCTAGGAAGTGAGTGGGGCTTGTTCAATGAGCTGCTTTTTCCTAGGGTGTAAGTGCTGGTGTTACACGTTCTTCTACCAACAGGAAGGCAAGCATAGAAGGGTCGGCATTGCTTCCTCACACCCTTCCTCCCTCAGGAGAAAGTTCGCTCTTCATACAAGGTGAGAGGTGTCTGGGTACGTGTGACGGGATGAGAGAGAAAGGTAACAGGGAATTTGGAGGAGAAAGCTAACATATATGCAGCAGGGTGGGTCTGGTAAAAGCTCAAACCAAATCTGCCCCTGGGTAGAGACTCCACAGCTCATGGGTCAAAGTTCCTAAGGATACCAAAGAAGAAAGCTCTCTTTTCTTCAAATTCAACCCAGATTATCCCACAGCACACATGGCTGTACTCCAGGCCCCACGCCCAACACACACACAGCCCTGTGGTTGTCTCTTTGGCTCTTACCTCTGTGTAGGCCTGGGTCACCTGCTCATATAAGGACTGGTGATGATGGATTGCTAGCTCCAGGTCCTGCATCTCAGAAGGAAGGCCACCTTCGCTGCACATCTTACACCAGGCATCCACTCCTGACAGAAACTGGAAAGAGATGCCAGGTGAGGGAGTAAGGGACATTGGATGGAGAATAAGTAAACTGGAGAGGAGCAAGGGTCAGACATGTTGGCAACATCGATAAGAAATTCTAGTATTTCAGGAAAACCTTCAGAAGGCTGGACTAGCCACCCCAGTACAGAGTTCAGTCAGGGAGACATTTGGAAAGTATAGTTTCTACAAAGCACAGGACTGGGCCATGTATCTGAATGTTCAACAGGGTATTCCATGAAAAATCTGCAAAGAACGGGCACCTGCACAGCCCACTGATAATTAGCACCCCTTGCACATTTGGGCACATGAGAGGGGATGAATGACACACAATGAGAGTTTGCATCCTGTGTACAGGGAATTATGGGGAGAGAAGCAGAACATCCCGAGAGATCACTAGCACCCCCAGGACCTTGCAGAGACTCCTGCTATAGGGTATACAGATTAAGGCTCATCAGAACCGTTGAGCCCTGCTCCTGAGGGCTGGACATAGAGAACCAAGAAGGGCAGACTATGCTGTTCCTACAGTGGCAGTGGCTCCTGGGATGTGGTGTATAGACAGACCTTAGCAGACATCAAATTGTTTAAAAATTAAAATTAACAACCGTAGAAAACTATGGCTCCCCCTGCACAAAGGGTGAGCTTTCTAAAACTGCTCAGATTTATTAGGTGGAAAAATACACCTTTAAAATGCAAATAATTTTTCACCCAACAGTCTGGAATGGTACTGTCTGTGATTCCCTCGCCTGGTTGCACAGCTCCATTTAAATTAATTGCCTAAATACCTTTTTATCTCATTGCCTAGAACAGCCCATAGGAGGACAATAAAGAGCTGCCTAAATAAATGCTTAAAAATAGTTTTGAATTTGTTCTTTTTTTTTCCTCCCCAACTAAAGAGAGGCATGGTTTACCACCTCTCTGAAGGACTGGTAAATCCTGAGGAAAGCCACTACAGTAGATACAGATAAACTTGGTTTCTACCCAAACCAATCCAAGCTATAAGACAAATCACCTTAACTTCTCCATTTCATCGCAGTCTGGCCTCGTGTTTTCTTCTGTAAATATGTGACGGCTTATCCTGGTGTCTGTCAGCTCTTAGCCCCTGGCCTGTTGGTGGCTACACTTGGTTTTACATTCTGTATGTCTTCAGGCATCTCCTGGCAATTCTAGAAGACTGCCAGGTGCCATCCAGTGTCGATGGGACATACTGGGAAGCTTTCTACTGGGTTATTATTCTACCCACAGGTAACTTCACAGAACCCAGGAGAAATCTGGCATTCTTGTGCCATCTGGGGATGAAGGGATTTCCCTGTTTCTCTCATAGGAGTCTGTAGCAGGTCCCAGCCTAAAGCAAGGAAGCCAGAGACATCAGGAAGGACTGAATATTCCTTGCTAACTAGATAAGTCCAGAATAAAGTGAGCATGTGATCGAGCTGAAGACAGAACAGGCTGAACATCAGTGTTCTTGGGGTCCTATGAAGGCACCAACCACTACTTACTACATACCTGTGAATATGAAAATCAGACTTTCACGGAGAAGAGGAAGGGGGCTCAGAACGGTGGGCTTGACATTCTGAAAGTTAATAGGGAGGGGGCTGGGTACAGAATGCTCCTGTCTGGCCTCAAAGTCAAGACTGCTTCAGGGATCCCATGCTGTTGCCTTCCATGTTAGGGGGAGGTTCCAGGTTAGTGGGAGGGATTTAAGATAGGATTCTGTGTCTGGAACTCTGTTACCTGTGAGTTACCTAAACAGAACACCATGAACAAAACTTAGAAGGTCAGAGGTATTTAACGTGCAAGAACCAAAGCCAGGTACTTCTGGCTTGAAGCCGCAACAGCCCAGAGATCGTATGATTTTATCAGTGGGTGTGAGAAAGTGTTTAATGATTGGTACATATATGGGTGCTCTGCTTTGTAGTTTCCTGTAGCCAATGTACTCTCACAGGTCCTTCTGAGAAGCCCTTGTACCCACAGTCAATGTATGGTTGGTAGTACGGGACAAGCTTAAATGTTTGCAACACACCACTGTGATATCTTTGCTTACACTGCATTAGGGAGTAAGACCAAAGCTTGCCCCTCAGTGATGCGTGTGAGTGGATTTCAGATGCTACTCACACTGGAATAGTTATGGACAATATGCATCTGAAGAGTGTGCTTTTAAACACACACCCTTCCATTTTCTTAAGACTCTAGGAGTAGATCCTCAAGCCCTGATCTGACAACTTCTATGGTGTCAAACGCTCACATTTTTAACATTTTAACCTATCAGTGCGACATCGCTGAGTGTGAACTGGGAAGAGACGGGCAGCAGTGCACAACTCTACAGGATCGCCATCATAGAGAGCATAAAAATAACCCCAAGTGCAGATTCTAACAAGCGGTGAGTGTAGCATGTGGCAATGTTGAACAATTTAACTCACAAAGTTTCCGAAAAAAATTGACCAGTCATTTTCTAGGAGCTGGTTTGAGCCAGGACCTGACAAACCACAGGGCAGGGCCTGTGCTTCAAGGCTCAATGTTCCTCTTTGTAAAACGGGCCCCGGTAGCTACTGCAGGTAGCAACAGATGTTCCCACTCACTGCAGTCTTACTAACTTCTCATTATCCACAGCACGTACCTAACACATGCTTCCTATAAACACAGTTTCCTCTGCTCTCAGAACCTAGACCACCACTCTTACATCCCTCTAGTTTCTGTTCAGAGTACACTAATCTATCACACATACACACACATACATGTGCATGCACACACACACACACACACATTCTCACATACACACCACGTACACATATTCACATATACACACCACACACATATACCATACACACATACTACACACATATACACACATATTTACACATGCATGCACACACCACACAACACTCACATACATACACAGCACACACACACATGCACACACTCACACTCACCACACACAAACACATACCCACTCATATACCATACACACATACTCACACACACACATACCACACACCAGCACACTCACATACACACACCACACATACGTACACATATATACACACACCACAGATATACACACCACAAACACACCATACACATTCATATACAACACACACACACACACACACACACACACACACACACACACACACACATCACTTGCAAGCAGAATGCAACCTCTCTGAACCCTCTCCTATTTATGTGAAAAGTAGAGCCGTAAGTTACCCATGTTCCTTGTATATGTAGAACAGAACAAGGCTTATTACCAAACCCATTCAATGGGATCTCAGGGTTCTCTATGGAGAATGTATGTGTGTTCCTACCCTGCTGTGCCCTGCTCCCACATGCCTTCCACTCCCACCACCTGCCACAGGCCTTGGGTCTTACCTGCTCTGCCTTCTGGTGGAACACAGCAGACATGGCCAGGATTGTGCTGCGTTCATCCAGGGCAGCGGCAAAGCTCTTCCACTCCTGGTCTAGCTGCGTGGAGATCTGCTTGATTTGCTGAGAGGCATAATGGCCGGCCTCTGAGAGGCGGGAAGCGACGGACATGATGCGGTTGATGTTGACATAGGCATTCTAGGAGACAAAGTGGAGTAAACATTTAGTGAGGAAGACTGAAAAGGTAGCCATCCATTGAGCATTGCTGGGAGAGGAGTATTGGAGAAGGAGACCACCTGAAGCTTAAAGCCTGAGAGAGACCGGGATAGGCTTGGTATCTGCGTATAGAATAGGCCCAAGAAAAGTCCTTACAGAGCTGAAACATTTCCACCAGAGAACCAGCACAGATTGTATGCCAAAGACAAGCATCAGTGCAGACTTATGGGACCATCCCGATCAGTGAAGCTACTCTCAACAGAGTAGTCTTTGGAAGCTGAGGATCATGGTAGAAGCTGAGGGAAGCAGGGACAGTGCTCTTACTCTAGAGAGCAGTACACAGGGTATAACTGTCCCCTACGATATAGCAGAATGGTTTACTGTAATAATCAGCTTCTCACCACCAGTCAAAGGTGTTCTTCCCACCTCCCTATCTTCTCATTCCCCAGCAAAAGACCTGAGGCATGAGCCACAAGCCAGGGTGTTCATAAAGACAGAGTTTGGAGGTTATAATATTTTTTCCATCCTAAAAATAAGATCTGCGGACCCCTGCTTCTCCCTGTGTGACTTGGGAACATTTCCCTCCTTGATTCTGAAAGCCACCAACAGGTGTTCCTCAGTGTACCTGCAGGGACTTCCTCGACCTGCTGTCTCCCTTCCACACTGGCTTTTGTTGGCAGCCATTCCCATTTTTGCTTGCTGGCTAAAAACTCATGAACATGTATGCTGTTTCTCACTAGGCCAGCAGAAAGCTCCCCTGGAAGGAGTAAGACAAAAGGAAAACCCTACCAACACAGCGCAGCAGCAATCCTGATTATTTTTAGCTGCTCTCCCCTATTAATTGTCTGTCAAAGCAGCCATGTAATGTGGAGTCCTCGGGGAGCTCTTCGGCACACATGATCCCTGGAGGACCAGGAGCCAGGTTATTCACACTCTTGCTCTTGTTACAAATCTTCTCAGATGATGATAAATACGCCTCAGTGGCAGCAGTTTCCCTGGACTCTATGAGCTGTGCAGTAGTTCATTAACACCCGGGAAGCGTAATGAGGGTTCCCTTATTTTCCCTTCCCAGTCCCCATTCATCTCAACTGTCCCCAACCTCCGCACACTCCATCTCAAACCTGGCCCAGGTTGATAAGCTCTCTCTTAATTTAAAAGGTCTCTGTGGAGGTTTAAAAGGTTAAGTGGGGTTCGTAAGCACAAATCCATTCTGGTGTCTAAAGGCCCCTGTGTACCGGCTCTGTTTTTAGTGTGGCATGAGCCCGTCCACAGATATTCATTTCCTTAAGGAAGCTAGACTAGTGCTGGCTGTTATCAGGAGAAACAAGCATCCTTTATAGAATTAGGGATTGTTATCGGCACTGTTTTCTGAGTTAGAACACAAATCCACTGAAAAATTAAAACTATTTATAGAACTGTCAGAAAGAAGAAAACAAGAAACAGCAAACAAACCCCCACTGCACACTGACATAGAAGAGGGAAAAAGGAAGAAAAGCGAGGTGTTGGTTTTAAATAGCTTTAATAGCTTTCTCTTCTAGGGGACAACACTGAAGTCCTCCCCAACATCCTGCTTCTGTCACTGATGTTTGTCCTTATAAAAAAGACCATGAGAGTCAGGAGATTTTGGGGGAAATACTTGATTTGGGCACTCTTCCAGGAAGCAGGGTGAGGGAAAAAGGAGTCATGGGTGGGGTGGATAAAGGGCGTATTTATCAGTAGGTTAGTGCTCTGAGCAGCTGGATTTAGTCTCTCTGGAGACCTTTGAGGAAACTATAAAACACACCTCCTACAGATGCTGCTGACAGGTGTAGGGTCTGAGTTATTGGCACATTAAGCCCTACTGCTCAGTGGCTAAAGGTCCCTCCTAGAGTAACTCTGGCATTTGCAGCCTGACCTCCCACAGGCCAACCACACTCTAGAGGCCAGAGAAACACAGGGCGCTATTATCTGCATGGCCATCTGCAGACGATGCCCAGGGTACCCATAAGACAGTGGACTGGGGATTTGTAAGGATTGATAATTGATAATTGATAATTCCTCATAAAGCTGTCCTCCCAGGAGGTCCCAATCCCAGAAGGCCCCTCTCCACACTATTCAGTTTTCCTCTCGGAGAAAGGCCTGGTGTTCAGCTTTGGTTACACAGGGAGTAGGAAGAGTAAGACATTTGTCACCTTTGTCACCATGTGTTTGCGTTCTCCTCCCACCCAGGGAACACAGAGAGTAATTACAGATGTCCTACTGTGGCCCCCTCAGGAGGCTGTTGATGGCCTGTCACCGGTTCAAATATTTATAGAGAGTGGGGCAGGCTCTGTGGTAGGGGCTGCAAGAGAGTGGGACAGAATTCCTGCCCACCTATTCTGTACCCTCAGAGTTCACCATGTAAGACCAATGTTCAAATGGCTATGGTTTAAAGCAAAATTCAGTAAGCTCTTCCACAGTGGTGGTTCTCAGCTTCTGGGTCATGACCCCTCTGGGTGTCAGATGATCCTTTCATAGGGGTCACCTAAGCCCATTGGAAAACATAGATATTTATATTATAATTCATAATAGTAGTAAAATTACAGTTATGAAGTAGTGATAAAAATAATTTTATGGTTGGAGCATCACAGCATGAGGAACTGTATTAAAGGGTCAGCATTAGGAAGACTGAGAACCACTGTTTCACAGAGACAGAAGCAAGCCAATGAGGATACAGAGAGAGAAGGGTTTGAGCCACTAACAGAGGTGGTGGGAAGGAGCTCCCCAAATGTAAGGGGATGGGGATGCTGGCAGCTCTCCATGGTCCCCTCTACCCTAAACCTGTGATCACAGAGGAACACAAAAATCAAACAAAAAAAACCAGAGCTTAGCATCATATTCTGAATGCTAATCTTGCAGAAAATGGTCTTATGTTTCCTCACCAGTGGACAAGGAGCTGTCCTGCTAAAACTGACAAGCAGTTATGCATCACAGCAAACGCTGAGGCCACGCCCCACACAATAGGGATGATGGATAACTGACATCTGTGTTTGCTCATGTTCTTCCCTACAGTTTCCAAGCTGAATGCCAGGATACAGAGGCAAGTTACAGGGCCAAGTTCATCATGTTGTTCATATTCTTAGCCTAGAACCTGAGGGAAATGTGCAGATGGGCTCTAAAACAACCCTGAGTACAAGACAGCCACAAACCAGATGTGAAATGAGAAGTGGTGGCAGGGAGACTCTCTAAAAGCTGGAGAAGCAGAGGGAGGTAAAATAGCCTGACTAAGTGAATAAACAAATAGGGTGTCCGTCAATGGAAACAAATGCCATTGCTGGGCCTGTGCTCAGCCTCTCCTGGGGTTCTTTTGTGTGATCGTCCTGTCTCTTTTGAAGAGCACGTGAGAGTCGAGCTCATGACAAGAAGGTGATCATGGCTCCTCAATCTGCTAGAGCCATTCCCTCCACTCTCCTCCTCCCACAAATGCTTCTGCACAGCTGCCCATCAGTCAGGGCATCACTGTCTGGACTAGAAGGAAATGTATGTGAGATCTTTGCCCAGCAAGGGCACTCACTTAAGCTGTCATGATGCCTTTGTGCCTCGGTTTCCTCACTTGTAAAATAAGAGATCTGGACTAGGTAATCTCAAAGCTTTCATTTCTGGGTCAGCAGTGCCAAGGAGGCAAGGACGGTGCTGCCTACCCAAGAAGTACGCAGCTCAGCCTCGCTGTCTGTGGGCCACAGCTTGGCTCTTCACTGCCTTGCATCATGAACACTGAGTCTGGAGCTGGATCGCCTGTGTTCTTCATGTTCTACATGACCAATAGTCCTGCCCTCTTCACACCCTGTCCCTCAGCAGAGCTTCTCAGACAAGCCAGAAGATAATAACTTGACTGATAGCTGGCATGAGGCATGTCTTTGTTTGACATCAACTCACCGTTTAGCTGAAGGTGACTTTGAACTCCTGATCCTCCTGCTTCTACCCACTAAGTGCTGGGATTTTAGGCTGTGGTAACCGTGCTGATGAGTATCTTCTAACAACCTTCAGGATGGATTTATTAAATTCCCTGTATACATGCAGCACTACTATTATTCTTACCATGGTCATCATTACTTTTGAAAGTGTAGTGCAGTGTGAGCTATAACTACGATCTACTCTACAGAATGCAGTAGAGTTGTATCATCCACCATTCTCCTTGTCATTTGGTCACAAGAAGGAAAATCTTGCTGACTGGCAAACCTTCTCTATTGCACCCTGTCCCCTTTTTCTACCTATGGAATTCTCCATTTGTTTCCTTCTCAAAGCCATTAATTGGAGATCACAGGCTAGACAGCTCCTTCTCCCATGGCCCTGTCACCTGCTATGACCACTGAAATCAATGAGACAGCCATTTTCCTAAGGACAACTTGGCAGAACCTTGAGCTTTCAGTCCTCCAGAAAGAGCTCTCACTTTGACCACCCCAGGTAGCTATGAAAACATGCAAAGATGCTTACTGACAAAGATACCGATAGCTTTCCATAAAAAGTATAAGCAAATATTTTTTATAGATTAGGTTCCTTTTGTGGAGGAGACACCAGCTCTAGGAGAAACAAGCTATGGTTTTAGTAACCTTACTCTCTGTGTTAGGGCCTGGTTGCTAAGGAGACCATCGCCAGGAGTCTGCATTATTTGAATCCCATTCACTTTTCTTGTAAGAACTGGGACAAACGTCATAGCCCTGTGGTCACAGGCTTCACTCTGATCAGATACTGTGTGTTACCTGAAGTAACACAAAGCATCCAGTCAGTTGCCTGATAACTGTTGATGTGACAAACAGCATTATCTTTGCCCTCTTCCAGTTTCAGCAGACTGGCATTATCTCCGACCATGCAAACCAAATCAAAGTATCAGTAAAATGCATGTCAGCATCCACGGCCTGAGGCACCATGAGATGTTAAAGTCCCAGCCTGGTTCACAGAGAGCACTGCACATGTCTCCTACTCTTCCTGGGAAGATGCACCTTCCATAGGTCCTGACACATGTGTGCCAGCTGTGCGCTGCCAGCCCCTGCCCCACTTACTATACCCTTTTCTGGCAGATACCTGAGCCCTAGAAGGAGTTAAGTGACTGAAGCTCTGAGTTATCTACAAGGCTTTCTTTGACCCAGAGAGACCTGAGAAGTCACACCTTCTGGGAACACTGTCTAGGCAACATTCTTCTAGTGCAGTGTGCATCCATTCCTTAAGCTGGAGAAACAGACAACCAGGAGGCTTGAACCAGACTCCTTGAGACAGCTCTACTGCTTGGGATGTGCTTGCCACATCCACAGCACCCACAGCTGGGCTGTCTTGTCCTCACTCAAGGGGACAAAGAGTTTTCTGCTTCTCTCTGCCAGGTCTGCCAGGCAGGAAAGGACCTTCCTCCCTAGCCTGGGCATGGATGGGGTCTTCATTTTATGCTCTAGGGATGGTATGACTCTGCCTCCAGAGGTAGCAGAAAGTCATCAAAGATGTTTCATCTCTTCAGAGAACAAGTCCCAGGCATGGTTCTTAATCCCATATGAGTTAATGGAACCATGGCACTTCCATGGTCACATATAGATATAAAGTCGTGGCCTGTCTGCCTGATCATCACAAGGGACTCAATCCTTTTGACAAGTCCTAGAGCCCTTGACTCTAAATCCAAAGCTACACAGGAAACCCAGGCCAATGACTGGCCAAGGGCCAACATGCTCAGAAAACCATTTAGGTCAAAATCAAATGTTAAAAAAAAAATAAGAACAAGATATATAAATAGTATTGCACCAACTGGTAAAACACTGTGCACACCGGGGACACACACATACACCTGAGCGCTGAAGTTCTGTAGCAGCTACACATGAGAGTTGGTAGCTCTTAGGAATATCTTCTCCTATTAATTTTCCTAGGCATATAAAAGCTGGTTTAAAATATATTCCTAATTAGAGAACATATGCATTAATTATCAGGAATAATTGTGTCCTTAAATATAAATGGAGGAGATTCTCTTTTTAACCAGTTTATAACCAACATGTCACCTCTCTGTGGGTTACAGATCTAGTGGAATTTATATTCAGCCTCTTATTTTTATCCAGCTCATTCTTTTGTTATCAGCGCCTCGGAGTGAACCCATGCCTCTGCACATACGAGGCAAGTGCTTGAGCAGCTGCGTCACACTCCAGCCCCCATTCTTATTGAGGAGCAAAAAATATTTGAAGTTTCTTTCTAAAAACAAAAAAAGAAAAAAAAAAAAGAAAAAGAAAAAAGATGAAGTTTCTTTCTTTTCCACTTTGAATACATTGGGTAGCTGGGGGATAGTTTTGATTTTATCAAATTTAGTATTTTAATTAAAATTAAGCTTATTTAATTATTTAATAGATCTGGCCAGGCTGTATATAGTCAACATTAAAACTTCTCATATTTTCCCGTATTTTTCGGTCCAGTAAAGCTTTCATTTTTTTCCCCCCAAAAAGTAGAGTCAATTTGCAAATAATGAAACAGACAGGTTTCAGTGACTACTGTTATAAGGAATGGAAACCCACTTTATTAAAGTTTTTCAGAAGCTAAGTTCATGTAACAATATCATTTTATACTTAGAAAATAAGAACAGAATGTGGATACATCTTGACTTCACTTAGATTTGCTTAATATTCATTAAGTCAGTTGAGTCACAAAGAGGACAAAAGAAACAGAACCAAAGCTTTGGTCCCCACTCTGCTAACCCCCCTTTCTTATTGCTACTTTTTCTTGTGTCCTGCAACTTATATTCTTATTTTGTCACACTCAAAGAGTGCTATGGGAAGCTACCTGGAGATTTTTGCATAATAATGTCCAGTATTGGTAAGACAATAGAGACCATAGCAAAGCTCGGCTAACCTTACCTCTCTCTCCAGCTTAATAAGACCATGTGTGGCGTTGATATCTTTGTAATCCCAAGCCCACTTCGGGTCCTAGAACTGCTAAAGCATCAGTTTATGATTAATTAGTTTAACATTTCCATGTAAACCTGCTGATCCCATCTCGAAGCATATGGACACCGGGGCTGTAACATCTGCAGTAGGAACTAAGAGAGCTTGGAGCCACACTGCAGGAGCCACAGGAAGCAGTGAGCTCTAAGCAAACCCTCCAGCCCTGCCTCCTCACAAACCACAGGCTGCCCTCTAGGGGGCAAATAGGGAAGCTGATGGATGACTATCTGCTCTGGTTCTGCTAAACAGTGGGTCAGTCCAGGTGGAAGCCATCTGTTACTGCTGGCTGCAGAGAGGAAAGAATAGAAATGGCCTAGTGCTCAGCAAAGATAACATTGGCCCACAAATCCTTTTGCCCCTCTGGCCTGGCTTGTTGTAGAGATGTTTTCTCCAGCAATTGCTTCACAAACCATTAAACAGCCATGAAAACAACCGCTGGCCATATGTCAAAGGGCCACAGAAACCCACAGCAGGTTGAAGGAAAAGAGAAATGCCCTTCTTTCTTGGCACTGAGAGAAGCCTCCATGGAGGTAAGGGCGTGTGTGTGTGTGTGTGTGTGTGTGTGTGTGTGTAGATAGAAAGATGGATACATGATAGATTGATAGATAGAGAGAGATATAACATCACTGCAAGATTAAAAGGGCAGGCACAGCTGGCGTTAGACTCAAGGACACCAACAGAGAATGTGATTAGGAACAACACAGCCCTTCAGTGGCATGTGGTAATTCCAGGCCATCTTTAATGCTGAAACCAGAAGCTGGAACTTTAGGTAAATGCATTCATCAGTATTCCATCTGTCCCTTGGTCTTCTTGTACAGGGCCTAGCTAGGTATGGTCTGGGGCAGCAGTAGCAGCATCAGCTGAGAGGGTCGGCACCCGCTGACCTTCTGCATCAAACCAGCACTTTAATATGCTTGCCTGAGGTGACAGGTATGCACCTGAATGCCCGAGAAGTCCCACACTTGGCAACTATGAGGAGCTGTCTGAAAAAAAAAGTTATTTCTTCTAGCATTTCTGACCTGACAAGAATAGGCGGGCATTTGCCAAGCACAACAGCATGTTAAGTGTGTGCCTAAAAGCAAAACCACATTTTTCCCTCACAAAATTCCCAGCAGAGGCACTGCCCTTATTCTCAGGTTACAGATGAGGTAGTGAGGAAGGTGGATACCCTGCCTAAGGCTACATGAGAAAGGAAGTACAGAGCTGCCGTTGGCACCCAGTGTCCTGGCTTGTCTTGCCAGGATATTTGACTTTGCCCTGAATGTGAAAGAATCAGGCTAGCTGAGAATGTTCACTACAGGAGATGGGACACGGTGAAGCCACATTTCTTCCAAAGGTATTACGAATCATATCCCAAGGAAACATGGCCTCTGGGGAGAGAATTAAATGTCCTCATCTTTGAAGACTATCTGTTGTACTCTTGACTTGCTCTGGAATTTGCACATTAGTCCCTTTCTAGAATGGGCAAGGAGGCCTGGCAGGTGGACTTCTTCTAGCCTCTTCCATCTTGGAGCAATACTATCTACCAAGAAACCCAAGGCTACAGAGGAACAGGAATTTGTCTACATAGAACCCAAAAAGTCCAGGATTTCAAGGCCCTTTGAATCAGTATCTTGCTTTATTATTCAGGTCTTAACTTTGTTCCCTTATGTATTTATTATCTGTCCATTGGTCCGTCCATCCATCCATCCATCCATCCATCCATCCATCCATCCATCCATCCATCAAGGCTGGCACAAGGAAGAACCAAGATGCAAGATTCCCATGGGTCGTGCGTGCCATCAGGAACACCGAGAGCAAACTGATGAGGGTCTAGTAGGCATGTATTTTGGTGCCATGTAAAACAGACCTGGGAAAAGACAGAGCATACGGGAGTAGAAATGCTACAAAACAGAGAGCCAGGGCAGGTTTACAAGCATCAGTACCTGGGCTTGTCTCCAGGGGAAGTAAGAGGGAAGCAGGTGGTTATCCAGAAAGGGAGACCCCTTGTAGAGTGGAGCCAAGACCACCAGAGTCAAGAAACAGCAGGCAACCAGGTCATCTCGGGCAGATGAGCAGGCTGTGGGGGTGAGCTGCAGAAGCTGATGCTTAGAGTAGGGGGACAGGAGGCAGGGACAAGGTGATTCTGGTGATAGTCTGAGATGAGCATTTGGTGTCTAAAGAATCTGCTAAAGGAAATCCTTTTATTCTCTCTTACTCCAGCCCTTCAGCTGTGCCATGAACTCTGACCTCTATTACTGTTCTTCTCCAATCAGTCCACTTGGTCCTGACCTCTCACACCTTGGAAATATCTGATTTGCAAACATTTTACTGCATGCCTTTGATCTGACCAACACTTGGCTCATGGCCAGGATGGCACATGAGTCTCACTGCTGCTTGTTACCTCTGACACTTCCCACCTGTGTCCCGCTTTGCAGGTTAAGGCCTTTGGTGTATGTTAGCTCATGGAGACATTAGTTTTCACAGGCCATTTCATGCCTTTCATTCAACTGCAGGAGACTGCAATGAAGGGGCATGTGTCGGTGCTGGCTGAATTCCACACAAATTAATCTCCCGGCATCTGCAGACCTGAACCTGAGCAGGAAGCCCTGTAGACCGGTATGTGTGAATGTGTAGATGAGCTGAGGGAGGCTCAGGAGAAAACACAGAGAATATCACACAAACAGCCAATGGCAAAACCATGAAGCTAGAGAGTGTCCGAGAACAACAGCTGGCAGTGAGAACAGAGGTGCCTGAGCCTTGGGCAGAGAACCAGTGGTAAGGCTGAGGAACAATCTAGGATCTAGAGGAAGTAACAATCAAGACAGAAAACTGAGCTGGGCCAGTGCCAACTACAAGCCAGAAGTTAAGCTGTCACCCAGACCCTCGGCATTAGCTCAGAGAAACTTTTTGGAATCATTGAGCCAATGGCTGAGCAGCCAGTGTATGAGCCAGTGCAGTATGCTAGAATGATGTTGAGATGTTCTTTCAAAGCCTAAGGATGCTGGTGTTTCCCATCCAAACAGGGCTGACTGGGGACCAGTGCACAAAGGCAAGGGGCCTCAGAAGCATTGGTAGGGACCAAGGAAGGGGTGAAGAAAGACAGGTGCTTGACACTGGGTAGGGTAGTCTTCATTCTTCAACCAACCCTACTAGGTAACAATAATCAGCTGTAGCGCTCAATACAGGACTAATGCCAGTTGACTTCATTTCTTCACATTGGACTGAGCAATCTCAAATTGATTTCCAATCTTGTAGAGATTTCCTAGGGTCCACCCTATACAGTTAAACAACAATCTAAGGTGATAGGAGCCAAATATAACACGCCACTCTCAGGTGACAGGGTGAACAGTAAAGAGTAGAGGCCTGCAGCCTTACATGCACGCAGGCAGCCACTTCCCCATAGCTGAGTTCTAAGCACGCTCTGTTCTGCTCTTCTCCCTGTCTAGTTAAATACTGACGATGGTGCCAAGCACAAAGGTCATAAACAGGTCCAGGGATGGTCAGAAAAATAAATTCTATTCCTCCTACTGAGTGGCCAGAAAAGGAAAATTCCACCAACAAAGCTTTGCAGAAATACAAACACTGCATCCTGTTGAACTTGACCGATAAGAACAGGCTGGCTGGCACTGCACTGGGTACTTGGCCATCTCAGGTTCTCTGGAAGGCCTGCCTAAGATACAATCCCAGAAAAACCGATCCCCCTTACTCTTGTCAGCAAGGAACATGCAGTAGTGGATCCATTCCCATCTTTAGGACCAGAATCTCAAAAAGAAGCTCAGGTCATGGGAACCTTAAAGGCCACCAAGATCAGTGATTCCTGTGGCCGTTTGTGTGGGCCTATAACATCTATTCAGCCCGTGATTCCACAAAGGAGGTATGCAGCTGCAAATCTGTATTACTCTGGATCATGGCTCAATGTTTTTCCATCCTTGATATTCAATCCCTGTGTATCTTTGTTTCTCAAGTGTATTTCCCGTAGAAACCAGACATTTAGGTACTGGCTTTCTAAAACCTGATAATCCGCACCTTTGTTTAATTCTTTCATCTTCAGCACCATTATTTTTGTGCGTATATGTTTTTTGAGTATAGGTATTAATATGTGTGCATGTGTGCATGTTACTGTATAAGCATATGTGTGTACAGGTCAAAGGTCAACATTGGGTGTCTTCCTCAGTTTCTCTCCATCTAATTTTTTGAGATAGGGTCTTTCACTGAACCACCAGAAAGCACTAGAGATCACCAGTTTAGCTAGACTAGCCAGTCAGGGAGTCCCAGCAAGGCACCTGTCTATGCTTCCTCAGTGCTGGAGTTACCTGTGCACACCAAAATGCTCAGCTTTTTACAAGGTGCTGAAGATCCAGCCCCAGGTCTTCCTGTTAATCCAGCAAGCATTATATCCAGCCATCTCCCTGGCTCCTGGTGTCATCACTGACACAGTTAGACCTCCATTTGCCGTTTGCTTTTCTCCATCTGTCACACACTCCTTCCTACATCTTGGTTCTTCCCACACTTCTGTACTAATAGAATACTTTCTCATGTAGCTTTTCAATATCGTCACTGATTGATTTTTACTATTTTTAACTTATCTTCCTAGTTATCTAAGAAATATATCTTAGCAGAATCAGCTTCTGATTTAAGCCAGTGAATGTGAAAACATTCTCCTGGAGAGAGCTTTACTCCCTTTCCCTGTGTACTGTGGTATTGCTCCCGTATATATTACATCCATAAATGATTCAAACTCAACACCACATTGCCATAATTACCATTTTTATAATTGTGTGCCTATTAAGGCTGAGATAGAAAAGAGAGTTAATATATGTTACAGCTTGTGTTTATTAGCATCTGAGTTATCATTTCTACATGTTTTCATTTGCTCCTGTGGATTCTAGTTACTACTGGAGATGTTTCCTTTGACAATACAGACTTTTACCCACATATCTCCGTAGTGTGCTACTTTATTACATTTCTATGTTATAGATCCAACAATACATATACACATTATTTTATACAACTGCTTTTAAAAATTAGTGAGGAAATGGAAGGAGAGTGATTATGTACATAACTTGCCCTTTATAGTTACATAATTAACTCTTACCAGCACTGTCCATTATGCTAGATTCAAATTACTTTCTGGGAACAGTTGCTTTCAGCATAAAGAATCTCCTTTGTGGTTTTTCTTTCCCCAGTTTTCTTTGCTAAACTATCAGGTCTAACGTGTAATCTACATCTCCAATCCCTGCCTTTTACAAGATTCTCCCAAGGGCACTTTTAGAAGCTCCATTGCCTTAAACATCTGTAATCTCTGTTGTAGATAAAGTTAGTTCCTTTGGGGAAAGATTTGCGACTTAGTTTTGTACAGTACGTTTCTATCCTCAATCAAATCTCCAAGCCGTTCATGGCTCTAGGGCCGGGGTTGGAGGAGGGGCGTGCTTTCCTGGGTGGACCCTCCCTAACATTCTCACAGCTGCTGTTCCCCAAGCGAGGGCTCTGAAGAGCAGCTCTAGACCTGTAGGTTACACTCAACCATACTCAAACCTCAAAACAGGTGCTGGGGGCAGGAATAGAAATGTCCTACATGGGAACACAGTCCTTCAGCCAGGAGCTGGAGGGCAGAGGACCTGAAATCCTGGTTGCAAGCAGTATGGAGTGGTTTCGATCCTGCTGACCTGGGACAGTAGAGGAGGGAGGGGTCCCTGACTCAAACTCCATGAATACTGTTCTTATTGAGTTTTTACGTTTTTGTTTGTTGTTTGCTTTTTTATGTTTCTTATTTTCTGCAGGAATTTCAGATTATCTTCAGAGACTTTAACTAGTGTTTTAAAATAATTTTCTCTAGTTTCAATGTGGAGTGAGGAGGTCCACAGAGCTCCTTGGGTTATCACATTGGAAGTCTTCTCTTGGGCCTTCAGATATTTTGTTTTAGGGAGTGACTATTACACATATAAAGGCTAGAGAACAAGAGCCTTCTCACTGTAATGGGAATATAAATCATTTGGAAAACTTGTTAAAAATACGTTTTCCCAGGGACCCACTCCTAGAGATTGTGATTAAGGAGGAAAAAGAAGAGAATTATGCATTTTACCAAGCTTTCTACATGATACTAATTTTTAAAAATGCATACAGCATTTATTCCCTCCTCCTCTTCATCCGTCTCTTCTCTTCCCCCCTTCGCTAGGACAACAAACGTGGGTGCTTTGCTATTCACATTGACACTAGTGTATAAATATGTGTCCATGTATGTGCGGCCGTGTGTGTATGTGTGTGTGTGTGCACATGCATGTATTTCCACCCAAATCTAGAAATTCTGCTACTATAGGAAGTACGGTAGAACCCTGCTTTGAGGCCTCTCCAATCAATAATGACAGGGCACCGCACACCAGTATGTCTGAATGAAGAGAAGAGGTCGCTTGCCTAGAATCTTTCTATCTCTTGCAGCAGTTATGGCTTTTCCTTGGGGGTTGTCATTTGTAACCTTCCCTCAAAACAAAGAGACCACCACAAACTTTTTGCAAGTGGCTTGGTTTACATACCATCAAATGCAATATTCGCCTCTACTGGATGAGTTAATAGCATTGAATATAAGACATGTGAAGGCAGAAAGGCCCCCACTGCTCCTGTGTGCATCACTACTATGGTTACATAGTGTCATCACTACTACGAGCCCTCCCAGCCGTCATAACAACAGAAAATGAATACCATTCTGTATTCAAAACTCCAGACAGGCACCATTAGCAATTCACTTCTTCCCCAAAGAGTCAGCTAGTTAAAAGTGTAAATAAGGCTGGGTTAGGTTCACACATGCTCCTGTGAGGGCCTGTCACATGAAGAACCTTACACAGATAGCTACAAGATTGTTCTGTGTAGACTAGGCTCTGACTTACTTCCAGCTACCCTCACCCCCAGCAAAGAATTCTCCACATTCAGGAGATGGAGAATTCACCAACAGAAGGCAAAATTAAGAAAGAGGAAGGCCCGGAGAGCTCAGAAAACCTGAGGCACTGTGGAGAAACAGGGAATCAGAGGATATTTTCCTCCTGGGCTTAGTAGGTCAGTCATCATTATTATTGCTCAGAAGACTAGTATTCCCCCAGGGGAACTGAAAAAAATCACATTATGAGAAAAAAAACCCTAAAGATTAAGTAGTTTTGGCCTTTTCTTTCCAGATTTGCTGACGTCTATACTGAGTGGGGCACCGTTCCCACACTCTCAGTGTGCTTAACTGGTGCACTTTATTGGTAACAATTCATAAATAAAACTGAGGTAACTCCTGATTTTCTTCCCAATTATTTCTGTATTATGTACTAAACTAAACCCACATCCCCATGTTGAAACCCGAAGCCCCAGCATCTCAAAATGTGTTCACATTTAGGGAAAGGGCTGTTAAGGAAGTAGTTAATTTAAAATACAGCTAGTAGTGTGGGGCCCTGACCAATCTAACCTGTGTCTTATAAAACTAAGAGATCAGGACACAGAGACACATCAGGGGTGTGTGCACTCTCAAAGAAAACACTGTCTGAGGGCACACCAAGAAAGACACCATCTTTTGCCAAGACATTTCGAGAGGCTCAGGAGAACCCAGTCTGCTGGCACATCTGTCTGTCCATACAGCCAGACTGTAAGAGAATACATTTCTGGTCTTTTTGTTTGTTTGTGATGATGTTGCTGGGGTCAGAATCCTGGACCTTGAACACACATGCTATGAAAGTGTTCTACCACTGAGTCACAGCAATAGTTTTTTTTTCTTCATTTGATATTTAAGACACACTAGTTGTGGTATTTGCTATAACATTCCTAGAAAGCTAATATATTCAGCAACTGTCACCTTAGCTAGAATTACATATTTAATCAGCATGTAAACAGTGGACACAGGGACAAAACATAAATGGGTAACTTATGAGCTGATGATTTTATATACAATTTGATACATCTAGGACTTAATGCAACCCCTTAATTCACACGGTATTCATGATGATCATGAGTAGCTTGTCACGTCAATGCTGATGGCTAATGAAAGCGCACCTGATCCCCCTCCTCATCTGAATCCAGCCCTGCCTCTTAGGCTTGTCACAGCAATCCTGCGGCGACATGAGACTATTGGTTTGTAATTACATATTTATTGGTGAAGCTATACATTTAACATCTGCCTCTCTTGTGAATTCTATGGGATACAACTCTGTGTGTGTGTGTTCATCACTTCAGGTCTAGTGTCTAGCACAGTATCTGACTCGCAATGACTTGTTCTGTGATTTAGAAGAAGTTATCAAGTTCTTGAGCTCTAACATTGGGGAGGTCGATCATCAAGATTTAGCACTGCATTGTTTCTCTTAAAAATATTTTAAAACATTTGGATATCTATCCCTCTGCAGAGAGGACCCATGGCTTAGTTTTTACATGATAGGGCCCTATGATCTTACCCAAAATAAGAATCACTGGCCTAATTCAGTAGTAAGACAAAATTAAACAGTAAGGAGCTCATCTGCAGCTAGATGTAAAATATGCTACAAAAACCTGTGTGTGTGTGTGTGTGTGTGTGTGTGTGTGTGTGTGTGTGTGAGAGAGAGAGAGAGAGAGAGAGAGAGAGAGAGAGAGAGAGAGAGAGAGAGAGAGAGCGCGCACCGAGGATAGAGACTGAAATGCCTCAATGAATTTGCAGTACCATCCACACCCCTTTTCCTTCCCTCCACCCTCCCTGAAGAACTGCTCATTCCTGCAGGCACTGGCTGGAGTCGCTGCTGGCATTCATCTGCTTCTTGGCAGCATCATTCATCACTGAGGCCAGGGAAAGCGCCTGTAATTCTCTCCATTCACCTGTTTGGAATGATGCCACCCCTCTTTGTAGGAAGCCCCTTTTAATAACAAGCCTGTAAACTTCCCAGAAAACAAGGGCACCGAGCTGTGTTTATGAAGCTCGGGTGCCCATGCAATTTGACCAAACAATCCTGGGATTTCCCTTCCCTTACCCAGCAGCCCAAGAGGAGATCCAGCCTAATCAGGCTACAGCCTTGCCACTGCTTGCTGCCAGTGTATTCATCGAGTTGCTAAGGGAGGCTGTGGACAGGTTGCTTCACACTAATTGGTATTGGTATTAAACCTTTCCTCTTCCAGGCTCAGAGGATGCTCTCTTCAATATTTTCTCCCTTGTTTTTGTCCTGAAAATGACTTCCACAGTAGATCTGTCACTGTAAAGGTTGTTAGCGTGCCATTAACTCATAGTTACCCATGGTAACTGGGGAGAGCAGTAATACAGATAATTCACAGCCAAAGGCACTTTCCGTCTAGCTTCTGATGCGTGGCTCAAGGGGCTTGGTGGCAGCCTTACCTCCCTAATTATGTTTGTCTTTGCTGCTTATTAAAATGAGTCTGACTGCCTTCGGGCCAGGCAGTTGGGCGATGTGAAAATTCTGACACAGAATTTGTGAACGTCTTCAGGGGAAATCCACAAGGCACACAGATAATCAAACTTGACTAGATTTGACTTCACAGTCTAATCACCTGTGATCAATTACTTTGTTCCTGTGGGACTGAGTCTGGGATAAGAAATAATTGTAGTTGGGAGGGAAGGGGTCTTGGCATTTAGATGAGGACACAAGACTGGGTGGTGGCCCAACACCATCACAGGTCATGTTGGGTTTCCTACCTGGCTTTGCAATCCTGTTGTCTTCAGTCAATGATCTTCCTGTGCAAACCACAGTGTCCATCCCTACCTAACAGCCTTTGGTGGCTCCCTGCGTTTGTTATTATGGCTGTTCACAACCAGTCTACCCTCTCAGAGACAACATGACCCTGTCCCCTTGAAGTTAGAGATGGGTACTAAGGTTGATACAGGCCACTGAAATGTGCATAAAAACTGGCCAATGGACATGTCACTTCTCAGAGTCGTGTGTGCTTTCACACTTTGTCTGGCCAATGTCTGGCAGCATCTGAGATGGTGGCTGCTCCTGACTCTGTCGCTGGTGCCTGTGATGAGCCTACTTGGAGCTAGCTTTCAGCCACTTAGATTTTAATGCCAAGTTAACTTAACATATCTGGCAATGCACATAGTAAACTACATTGTGACTGAGTTTCAGCTCTGTAAGCAGACAATGAACAACTAAAGGATGGAATAATTTCTTCTTCAACATGTTAGGTCCAGCACTAAGCACATTTAAAACAATTTTGTTGATTTGTTGACCATGACATTTTCTTCCTTAGTGGCCCCTGCCATCTTCCAGGTTTGTGTGTTTTCCCCTACTCCCAGGGCAAAGCTTCAAAGGGTAAGTTAACCCTTTGTTTTTTTCAGGGAAAATGGTGGAGCTGTGTCTTTGGACCAACAGAGCCAAAAGGAAGAACTTAAAAAAGGGTGTCTTTAGGGGATGCAATCTTAGGCTCCATGTGTTTGGAATGTAAGAAATTTTAAGGACAGAGATGATTTCAAAAGGAAGCCTCAAAACATTGACACAAAAAGCACAGTATCCCCAAAGCTGGGTTTCTGAGGGATCACATGTCATTCACTCCGGGCTTCCAGGTCTATCATAACATCTGCATTTACCGTGGGCCAGACACAATTCCAACATACTACAACTAACTTGTTGATTCCCCAAGAAAACTATCCCAAGATAGTTATGATTCTATTTCATAGATGAAGGAGCTAGACCATTGAGGGAAAATTCCCTGTGACCATGTTGAGAGCAAATGGTCTTCTCTTCCTTCAAGCCCACTTGAACACTCCTACCATGCTACACTGCCGACTCCACAGACTGCCATCCTCTGGAAACTTCTGCCTTCTAGAACAACATAAACCAACTCTTCTCTCCAAATCAGCACTCAAATATTTGAAGGCAGCAATCATGTGTCCCACAGGGTTCTCCTTCCCACCATGAGCAGCCACAAGTCACTCAACACTTCCCAATACAACATAGCTTTAAGCTCTTCTCGATCCCTCTTCAATGACTCACACATGCTGGGGACCAAAAAAATGTCAGTAAAGTCAGTGAAGTGGAACTGGTGACTCTCTGGCCTTTTAGTCTTGTCTGAGCTAATGCCTTCTACAACCCCCGAGCACATTCCTTTCATAGTGTAAAGTGGAATGGAGATCTGCTGTAGGAACAGCTGGTAGGCCCGGTGCCCTGCATAGGTCCCCATATTGGAAAATGGACTGGTGAAGGATCTGCATGGCCAGTGCTCCCTATTCTAATTCATCTGCTCTTCCTCCTTCTTTGTCCCAGCCCTTTCTTGTCCTGTCCCAGAGGCATATTGAGAATGGCCTTTCCACTCACCATGGAGTTCATGGCAAAGTGATTGTGCTGTGTCTGGAGGTCTAGTGCATGCTGGTAGCTGACTCCGATCTCTGTGTGGCTCTGAAGAAATAACTCCTTGTTGTGGCTTATCCAGTCGAACATCTAGAAGGGAGAAGAAGGGACAGAGTGATGAGTAAGGTCACATAGGTCAAGCATGACAAAGCATTCAAAGCTACAGAGAAGAATAAAGCCCTCTAGCTGTTTCCCAGGGAGAAGCTGCCATCTCCCTGGAGTCAGGGTGGGCCACAGTCTGGTTTTACAGGAGAATCCTCATTTCTTTAGCATAGAAATTTACAGGAAGCTTCCATTTCTTTACAGAGCCTAGGAAAAGAACCACAAGAGCGAGAATTGAGATGGGATGGTGGTGTTTGTTATCCCAAGGTAGCCGCTGACCCTTTGTAAAGTCTTTAGAAGGACAGGCACTGAGAGAGCAAGCAGGGAGGCCTAGCCCACTCAGTCAGGTAGAGATGTCTTCTCCAGCAAGTCCCCACACAGAAGATGCTCCCCAGAGCCACAATGCCAGGAAGTTCCTAGCTCTCTTGAATGCTAGGTCTAAGAACCAGGACATGTTCCTTCCCAGCATTCAGTCTGTCTCAGAGATAAGAATGTGATGCAATCAATGCAATAAAAAAGTGAGGGAGTTTGCTCGAAAGTGCTGGGGAGCAGTTCTTCAGGCACAGCGTCTCTTCCTTTGACACTGTCTGTCGTGTCACTGAGTGTCACTGATCTTACGCTGCTGCACATAGCTGCTAGATACCAATGGAAAGGAAAAGGGTGGAGTCAAGGTGGCAGGAGCAAAAGGCCAGAGCCCTGACTGAGCTGGGCCTGAGTTCCATCTTGTCTCTGGACTTCTGAGGACCTGAGGCAAGAACCCCCCTCTACTACTCAGTCCATTTAAAGCTAGGGTTTGTAGTTTGCTGCCCAGAATAGTCAAGTGAGACAGCCAGGAAAGGTGTGAGCAGTACCTGTGAAGGTCGCTCTTCTCAGACCATGCGCTCCATGTTTAGATGCTTAGGTGTGTGTGTGTGCGCGTGTCTCTGTGTGTGTCTGTGTGTGCGCGTGTGGTAGGAAGGCTGCACCAGCTTTCCAGTGCTAGCTCTTCTCCTTACACAGAAAATGAAGCTCGCTTTTCCAGTTAACTTCAACTAGTATGTATGGGATACTTGCCATGCCCAAGGTGACAGAGGGTCAAAAATGTCGAAAAGGTGGTTCTTGAAATTAGGTGGCTTTTAGAGTGTAGAAGCTGATGCAGATCAGATTCGGTTTGTTTGTTTAGAGAACTTCATACTGAGTTAAACACATTTTCACCATTAACATCCCTCTCTTCCCTCCAACTCCTTCCGTGCCCCCAACATCCTCTCTCAAATTCATGAACTCTTCTTCTATAGTTATTATTGTTTCTTGTGTGTGTGTGTGTGTGTGTGTGTGTGTGTGTGTGTGTGTGTTTAGTGTGTATGTGTGTGGTGTGTGTGTGTGTAATTTAAATCACAACTCTAAAGGTCCATGAATATGATAGAGTCTATTATGAGCTACTAACAGAGGAAAAAGGACACTACACTCCCCAGAAAAGGGGTTCCTATGTTAAGCCTTAACTTAGAGAGGAACCAGAAAGCTGAAGGCCAGCAGGCTGAGTGATCGGACAAAGAGAGAATGGTGACACAGGGTGGAGACTGGGGCAGTCCCATGTGTCACAGGCACTGAAAACAACTCAGTGATGCTTACTGTGCCTGGCTTGACAACATGCAGCTGAGGAGGCGGGTGCACAGAACAGCCATGAAGGGCGCATGCACACAAAGGGTGTGGACCATGTAATGACAGCAATGTGTATGTGTGTGGGTCCTATAAAGTATGAATGAGCTTGAGACACAGACTAGGAGAAACAGGGGGCATATTGGGGAGGGGTGGCACACCAATTCAGGTATAGGTGAGGGCCTGGAACGACAGAAGAGTCAGAGAAGCAGGAAGGTTTGAGAGCCCCCTTTGGGCAGGACCTCCCAAGGGCTCATTATCTCTTGGAGAATAGAGAGTGAGAGAGACCCGGGGAGACCAGCCATGACACACTGGTTCCTGCAATCCCAAGTACCACCATGGGGACCACTGAAGGATGAGGGTAAGAAACTGAGGGTATGCAGAAATAGCAGGCTATATTTAGGATGTCCTGTATTTGAGAGGCATAGGGGAATTTAAGTCAAGCATGTCCTATGGGCAGCTAGATTTATGTGTCTGGGGGCCTCGAGAGAGACATCAGGGTTATAACAACCCACGCCTGAGCATAAGAACATTAGTTTACAGTCTAGAGACTCTCCCTGAGCATAAGAACATTAGCTTGCAGTCTGGAGACTCTCCCACCGGATCTACTCAAGTATCAGAGGGTTTATTTCAGGCTGCAGGCTCCTGAACAGGCTGAGCAGATATCTGTGTTGAGTACAGCATTCTGAGTCTATCAGCCTTAGCAGGCCCCACACTGCAGGCAGCTGGCCAGGGCTCCCCCATCCCTAGTTACCATTAAGAATGAAGGGGAAAAGAAAAGTGCTGGAGTTTAGAGGATTCTCATTCTGTAATTTTTTTACCTTAAAATTTCTTCCTCCAAACCTCATTTCAAAATAATTCCTCCTCCACCTTCCTTATTCGCAAAAGAATCAATAAAATTAATAAAAATCTGAAATGCCTGGGGCCCTTGGAACTTCTGATGACAGTGTTCCCCCTTGGCTATCTCAGCAGCCCAGCAGTGACCGTGTACTTTCTGTTGGATAACTTTTTAGATGTTTACAAACAGGCAGAGGAGGTGTGCGCAGCACCACAGTGATTAGATTACTAGGCGCCAGGTCCCTGCTGGGCTGCAGGGAGAGGTGAGCTGGACACCGGCCACAGGCGGTGGAAAGCTGTGTAAAGTGTAAGTGGTAAGACAGCTTGCTACAGTGACTGTGTGTCCTGCTGGTTCAGCTCCTCACAGACTGATGCTGGCACCCATGCCGCCGCCAGACTCATGTGCTGCTGATGGATGGCTTCCTGACAAGTAGTGAGGCACCCTGACAAGATCTATCTTGTTCTGGAGAAACTGCTTTAAAGAAGTAACACATGTCCCAGGAAGACAGAAAAGGCCTGGTCTGGGCAATAGATGGTCTCATGTAAACACATGCTCTATTTAAATCTTTTAAAGTTTTTGACTGAAAAATTTTTTTATTATAATAAATATTAGTATATTAAATGATATTATATATTATTATATTTATATACCATAAATATATTTTATATATTTATTATAATATATCTTATTAAATAATACATTATGTCATGTATTCTGATTTGCAAAGGCTAGTATTCCCTAGAATGGGGGTAGCATCCTGGCTTACAAATGGCACATTTTTGAAACCCATAAAAAACATACTTTTTCTACTAAAAACAAAAATTAGTTTCATGGAGTCTCCTGACTTAGAAGGTAATATTCGTTGCCATAGCTCCTATTTCTAGTGATTGAATTAAGGAATGTAGCAAGAAAACTGGCTTTGTTTTATAACCAGATAAGAGCGGCTCCTTAGTCACCGCCACGACATTTCTCAGGTGCTTTCGAGCTCACGATCAAATGTTGAATTGTATGTATCATCTTACTGTGACCTCAGACAGTGTCACATGGCTATCACCACCAGTCAACAACAGAGCATGCTCAGAGAAATGAAGCCCAAATTCTAGAAATCATTATTCTACCCTGTGCTACATTTACCAAGTGGCTATCAGTCCGGCTCTGGGAGGCTGCAAGCACCATGATGCCCCAGCCAAGGACAGGTGCTTGGGGCCACTTGTCTGTCAGTGCCCGGTTACCACCTCTCTACGGCTGCACCATCGGGAAGGATCACAGATGCCCAGGGACAGGTGCTGGAACAGTATTTCTCTCAGTAACTGCTGGAAGGAATTAAGGAAGGAGGGTGATGGGAAGGGAGGGAAGAAGGAGGAGAGAAAGGGAGGGTGACAGATGACCATAGTCCAGAGAAGAAAAACCTTTCCAAAGGGTCCTAATCTCAGGACAAGACCATTTATAATTTGACCCATTCGAATTTGGCATCTGGAAGACCCATGAGCTGGAGTGACCTAAAGATCTAAAGGAGGAATAAAGCAGGAGAAGCCTAGCTACAGTCGCTTTGGGTTGTTTATGTCCCCGCCCCCAGCTTTTAAGCAACTACAAACGTTACCTTCAACAAAGTCTAATACAACAACAACAACAACAACAACAACAACGAATCCTACCAGAGGACGACCATGTCTAAATAATTCGATTATACCTCTGTCTGCACAGAACATAGTTTTCTCTGACTTATTAAGAAAGACATTCTATGTAAGCTACGGGAGGCTTTTTTTTCTATTTTGCTTTAACTAAACTAAGTAATTTTTTATGCTGGATAACTTAAGTAAAAATACACAAATCTGGTTTTTCATAAATAGTCAACGTTAAAGGAATCCATTTAAATGCAAATTGGGAAAATAAACACAAGACTTTCCATTTTTTAAAAGATGGGGTAGCTAAACGGTTATTATTGTTCTGTTCTGTTTTTAATGAAGAATAACTATTTCATAGAGGAGGGATATTAAGTAAAATCCTTGTGTTTATTTTCCTGCATTTATCAAAAGAAACTGACATCATCTTCTAACTTTCAAACCACCTGACTATTGTTGGTGTTGTACACTCTCTAATTATAGATTACATTGCAAATACGATACTCATGCTCAGCCCTGGTGAGCTGATTAAGTAAATGGACAAAAATAATCCGTGGGTTTCCTTTGGCTGGGAACACACGTCCTAGTACAGACAGGGATGTGCTCTGCGCCCCTGCAGGGCTTCATCCATAAAAGCTATGCCCTGCGAGGTTCAACAACCTCCTGCAGGTAATTCTTGTTAGGCCCAGGGAAACAAGGTCTCCAGCCAATTATAAAATAAAACCTTGTCTTAGCGTACAAAGAGCAGAGAAATACAACTCATTACAGGCTGCTGCATGAACTCTGCCAAGTCGTATCGAGGGTCTGAACCTCAGTTTTTATCTGTAAAACAAGACTTTTATTAATTTATACTTTTAAAATTTTTGGCAACCAGGGGCACTCAAATGAAATGAAGGTTAGAAAGGGCTCTGCTGAAGGCTGTACACAGATGGGTTTTAAATCTGTATAATGGGTATGTTCTAGCCTGTTCCCATTTAAAGCAAAACAATAGGTAAAAGGTAAAGCCAAAAGTTCGTGCTGCAAAACCACCATGGGCTGGTGGGACTCACACCTGTGGTTCATCCGTGCACAAAACAGCACAACCCACTCACCTGAGACACACTCCTAGAACAACCACAAGCCTCTTCAGAGGGCAGTCCAGAGGCACTAGCCTTCACCCTGGGGGTGTGGGGGTGTCTGCCTACAAATGACTCAGTGCCTCTCCATCAGTATACCTGGAGCTCTGGTGCCTTCCGACTGCCTTGGATGGCCTGACCACAGAGATAGTGTATTAAAGCAAGACCTTGGTCCTCATCTGTCTCCCTGGCAGGGAAGCAGCCACGATCCCTCCGCCCCACCCTCTGGGCCATTACTAGAGACTGACTCCCTTTGGTTTGTAACAGGTTCCCACCTGCCCCCACTCAAGAGAGATGCCTATTAAAAAGTCATTTTCCCCTAAAATCCCTTTTGGAATTAGTTTATCCTGGATATAAAAATAGCTCAATAGGTTCTTTCTGAGCACAAGCCATGGATGTGATTCTAAAATTGGCAGAGGGATCTCAGACAGATGAGAGGCCCTACACACACACACACACACACACACACACACACAGACACACACTCACATGCACACACACACACTCACATGTACATACACACACACTCACATGCACACACACACTCACATGTACATACACACACACACTCACATGCACACACACACTCACATGTACATACACACATACACTCACATGCACACACACTCACATGCACAAACACACTCATGCACACACACTCACATGCACACACATGCACAAACACACTCATGCACATACGCTCACATGCACACACACACGCACAAACACACTCATGCACACACACACACACACTCACATGCACATACACACACACTCACATGCACACACATACTCACACACTCACACACACTCACATGCACACACACTCACTCACATGTACATACACACATACACTCACATGCACACACACTCACATGCACACACACACTCACATGCACACACACACACTCACATGTACATACACACACACTCACATGCACACACATACTCACATGCACACACACACTCACATGCACACACACACTCACATGTACATACACACACATGCACACACATACTCAC
>JAPYYD010000228.1:0-52119 GCA_028551405.1 Uromys caudimaculatus | reverse complement strand
TGTGTGCATGTGAGTGTGTGTGAGTGTGTGAGTATGTGTGTGCATGTGAGTGTGTGTGTATGTGCATGTGAGTGTGTGTGTGTGTGTGCATGAGTGTGTTTGTGCGTGTGTGTGTGCATGTGAGCGTATGTGCATGAGTGTGTTTGTGCATGTGTGTGCATGTGAGTGTGTGTGCATGAGTGTGTTTGTGCATGTGAGTGTGTGTGCATGTGAGTGTATGTGTGTATGTACATGTGAGTGTGTGTGTGCATGTGAGTGTGTGTGTGTATGTACATGTGAGTGTGTGTGTGCATGTGAGTGTGTGTGTATGTACATGTGAGTGTGTGTGTGTGCATGTGAGTGTGTGTCTGTGTGTGTGTGTGTGTGTGTGTGTGTGTGTGTAGGGCCTCTCATCTGTCTGAGATCCCTCTGCCAATTTTAGAATCACATCCATGGCTTGTGCTCAGAAAGAACCTATTGAGCTATTTTTATATCCAGGATAAACTAATTCCAAAAGGGATTTTAGGGGAAAATGACTTTTTAATAGGCATCTCTCTTGAGTGGGGGCAGGTGGGAACCTGTTACAAACCAAAGGGAGTCAGTCTCTAGTAATGGCCCAGAGGGTGGGGCGGAGGGATCGTGGCTGCTTCCCTGCCAGGGAGACAGATGAGGACCAAGGTCTTGCTTTAATACACTATCTCTGTGGTCAGGCCATCCAAGGCAGTCGGAAGGCACCAGAGCTCCAGGTATACTGATGGAGAGGCACTGAGTCATTTGTAGGCAGACACCCCCACACCCCCAGGGTGAAGGCTAGTGCCTCTGGACTGCCCTCTGAAGAGGCTTGTGGTTGTTCTAGGAGTGTGTCTCAGGTGAGTGGGTTGTGCTGTTTTGTGCACGGATGAACCACAGGTGTGAGTCCCACCAGCCCATGGTGGTTTTGCAGCACGAACTTTTGGCTTTACCTTTTACCTATTGTTTTGCTTTAAATGGGAACAGGCTAGAACATACCCATTATACAGATTTAAAACCCATCTGTGTACAGCCTTCAGCAGAGCCCTTTCTAACCTTCATTTCATTTGAGTGCCCCTGGTTGCCAAAAATTTTAAAAGTATAAATTAATAAAAGTCTTGTTTTACAGATAAAAACTGAGGTTCAGACCCTCGATACGACTTGGCAGAGTTCATGCAGCAGCCTGTAATGAGTTGTATTTCTCTGCTCTTTGTACGCTAAGACAAGGTTTTATTTTATAATTGGCTGGAGACCTTGTTTCCCTGGGCCTAACAAGAATTACCTGCAGGAGGTTGTTGAACCTCGCAGGGCATAGCTTTTATGGATGAAGCCCTGCAGGGGCGCAGAGCACATCCCTGTCTGTACTAGGACGTGTGTTCCCAGCCAAAGGAAACCCACGGATTATTTTTGTCCATTTACTTAATCAGCTCACCAGGGCTGAGCATGAGTATCGTATTTGCAATGTAATCTATAATTAGAGAGTGTACAACACCAACAATAGTCAGGTGGTTTGAAAGTTAGAAGATGATGTCAGTTTCTTTTGATAAATGCAGGAAAATAAACACAAGGATTTTACTTAATATCCCTCCTCTATGAAATAGTTATTCTTCATTAAAAACAGAACAGAACAATAATAACCGTTTAGCTACCCCATCTTTTAAAAAATGGAAAGTCTTGTGTTTATTTTCCCAATTTGCATTTAAATGGATTCCTTTAACGTTGACTATTTATGAAAAACCAGATTTGTGTATTTTTACTTAAGTTATCCAGCATAAAAAATTACTTAGTTTAGTTAAAGCAAAATAGAAAAAAAAGCCTCCCGTAGCTTACATAGAATGTCTTTCTTAATAAGTCAGAGAAAACTATGTTCTGTGCAGACAGAGGTATAATCGAATTATTTAGACATGGTCGTCCTCTGGTAGGATTCGTTGTTGTTGTTGTTGTTGTTGTTGTTGTATTAGACTTTGTTGAAGGTAACGTTTGTAGTTGCTTAAAAGCTGGGGGCGGGGACATAAACAACCCAAAGCGACTGTAGCTAGGCTTCTCCTGCTTTATTCCTCCTTTAGATCTTTAGGTCACTCCAGCTCATGGGTCTTCCAGATGCCAAATTCGAATGGGTCAAATTATAAATGGTCTTGTCCTGAGATTAGGACCCTTTGGAAAGGTTTTTCTTCTCTGGACTATGGTCATCTGTCACCCTCCCTTTCTCTCCTCCTTCTTCCCTCCCTTCCCATCACCCTCCTTCCTTAATTCCTTCCAGCAGTTACTGAGAGAAATACTGTTCCAGCACCTGTCCCTGGGCATCTGTGATCCTTCCCGATGGTGCAGCCGTAGAGAGGTGGTAACCGGGCACTGACAGACAAGTGGCCCCAAGCACCTGTCCTTGGCTGGGGCATCATGGTGCTTGCAGCCTCCCAGAGCCGGACTGATAGCCACTTGGTAAATGTAGCACAGGGTAGAATAATGATTTCTAGAATTTGGGCTTCATTTCTCTGAGCATGCTCTGTTGTTGACTGGTGGTGATAGCCATGTGACACTGTCTGAGGTCACAGTAAGATGATACATACAATTCAACATTTGATCGTGAGCTCGAAAGCACCTGAGAAATGTCGTGGCGGTGACTAAGGAGCCGCTCTTATCTGGTTATAAAACAAAGCCAGTTTTCTTGCTACATTCCTTAATTCAATCACTAGAAATAGGAGCTATGGCAACGAATATTACCTTCTAAGTCAGGAGACTCCATGAAACTAATTTTTGTTTTTAGTAGAAAAAGTATGTTTTTTATGGGTTTCAAAAATGTGCCATTTGTAAGCCAGGATGCTACCCCCATTCTAGGGAATACTAGCCTTTGCAAATCAGAATACATGACATAATGTATTATTTAATAAGATATATTATAATAAATATATAAAATATATTTATGGTATATAAATATAATAATATATAATATCATTTAATATACTAATATTTATTATAATAAAAAAATTTTTCAGTCAAAAACTTTAAAAGATTTAAATAGAGCATGTGTTTACATGAGACCATCTATTGCCCAGACCAGGCCTTTTCTGTCTTCCTGGGACATGTGTTACTTCTTTAAAGCAGTTTCTCCAGAACAAGATAGATCTTGTCAGGGTGCCTCACTACTTGTCAGGAAGCCATCCATCAGCAGCACATGAGTCTGGCGGCGGCATGGGTGCCAGCATCAGTCTGTGAGGAGCTGAACCAGCAGGACACACAGTCACTGTAGCAAGCTGTCTTACCACTTACACTTTACACAGCTTTCCACCGCCTGTGGCCGGTGTCCAGCTCACCTCTCCCTGCAGCCCAGCAGGGACCTGGCGCCTAGTAATCTAATCACTGTGGTGCTGCGCACACCTCCTCTGCCTGTTTGTAAACATCTAAAAAGTTATCCAACAGAAAGTACACGGTCACTGCTGGGCTGCTGAGATAGCCAAGGGGGAACACTGTCATCAGAAGTTCCAAGGGCCCCAGGCATTTCAGATTTTTATTAATTTTATTGATTCTTTTGCGAATAAGGAAGGTGGAGGAGGAATTATTTTGAAATGAGGTTTGGAGGAAGAAATTTTAAGGTAAAAAAATTACAGAATGAGAATCCTCTAAACTCCAGCACTTTTCTTTTCCCCTTCATTCTTAATGGTAACTAGGGATGGGGGAGCCCTGGCCAGCTGCCTGCAGTGTGGGGCCTGCTAAGGCTGATAGACTCAGAATGCTGTACTCAACACAGATATCTGCTCAGCCTGTTCAGGAGCCTGCAGCCTGAAATAAACCCTCTGATACTTGAGTAGATCCGGTGGGAGAGTCTCCAGACTGCAAGCTAATGTTCTTATGCTCAGGGAGAGTCTCTAGACTGTAAACTAATGTTCTTATGCTCAGGCGTGGGTTGTTATAACCCTGATGTCTCTCTCGAGGCCCCCAGACACATAAATCTAGCTGCCCATAGGACATGCTTGACTTAAATTCCCCTATGCCTCTCAAATACAGGACATCCTAAATATAGCCTGCTATTTCTGCATACCCTCAGTTTCTTACCCTCATCCTTCAGTGGTCCCCATGGTGGTACTTGGGATTGCAGGAACCAGTGTGTCATGGCTGGTCTCCCCGGGTCTCTCTCACTCTCTATTCTCCAAGAGATAATGAGCCCTTGGGAGGTCCTGCCCAAAGGGGGCTCTCAAACCTTCCTGCTTCTCTGACTCTTCTGTCGTTCCAGGCCCTCACCTATACCTGAATTGGTGTGCCACCCCTCCCCAATATGCCCCCTGTTTCTCCTAGTCTGTGTCTCAAGCTCATTCATACTTTATAGGACCCACACACATACACATTGCTGTCATTACATGGTCCACACCCTTTGTGTGCATGCGCCCTTCATGGCTGTTCTGTGCACCCGCCTCCTCAGCTGCATGTTGTCAAGCCAGGCACAGTAAGCATCACTGAGTTGTTTTCAGTGCCTGTGACACATGGGACTGCCCCAGTCTCCACCCTGTGTCACCATTCTCTCTTTGTCCGATCACTCAGCCTGCTGGCCTTCAGCTTTCTGGTTCCTCTCTAAGTTAAGGCTTAACATAGGAACCCCTTTTCTGGGGAGTGTAGTGTCCTTTTTCCTCTGTTAGTAGCTCATAATAGACTCTATCATATTCATGGACCTTTAGAGTTGTGATTTAAATTACACACACACACACCACACACATACACACTAAACACACACACACACACACACACACACACACACACACACACACAAGAAACAATAATAACTATAGAAGAAGAGTTCATGAATTTGAGAGAGGATGTTGGGGGCACGGAAGGAGTTGGAGGGAAGAGAGGGATGTTAATGGTGAAAATGTGTTTAACTCAGTATGAAGTTCTCTAAACAAACAAACCGAATCTGATCTGCATCAGCTTCTACACTCTAAAAGCCACCTAATTTCAAGAACCACCTTTTCGACATTTTTGACCCTCTGTCACCTTGGGCATGGCAAGTATCCCATACATACTAGTTGAAGTTAACTGGAAAAGCGAGCTTCATTTTCTGTGTAAGGAGAAGAGCTAGCACTGGAAAGCTGGTGCAGCCTTCCTACCACACGCGCACACACAGACACACACAGAGACACGCGCACACACACACACCTAAGCATCTAAACATGGAGCGCATGGTCTGAGAAGAGCGACCTTCACAGGTACTGCTCACACCTTTCCTGGCTGTCTCACTTGACTATTCTGGGCAGCAAACTACAAACCCTAGCTTTAAATGGACTGAGTAGTAGAGGGGGGTTCTTGCCTCAGGTCCTCAGAAGTCCAGAGACAAGATGGAACTCAGGCCCAGCTCAGTCAGGGCTCTGGCCTTTTGCTCCTGCCACCTTGACTCCACCCTTTTCCTTTCCATTGGTATCTAGCAGCTATGTGCAGCAGCGTAAGATCAGTGACACTCAGTGACACGACAGACAGTGTCAAAGGAAGAGACGCTGTGCCTGAAGAACTGCTCCCCAGCACTTTCGAGCAAACTCCCTCACTTTTTTATTGCATTGATTGCATCACATTCTTATCTCTGAGACAGACTGAATGCTGGGAAGGAACATGTCCTGGTTCTTAGACCTAGCATTCAAGAGAGCTAGGAACTTCCTGGCATTGTGGCTCTGGGGAGCATCTTCTGTGTGGGGACTTGCTGGAGAAGACATCTCTACCTGACTGAGTGGGCTAGGCCTCCCTGCTTGCTCTCTCAGTGCCTGTCCTTCTAAAGACTTTACAAAGGGTCAGCGGCTACCTTGGGATAACAAACACCACCATCCCATCTCAATTCTCGCTCTTGTGGTTCTTTTCCTAGGCTCTGTAAAGAAATGGAAGCTTCCTGTAAATTTCTATGCTAAAGAAATGAGGATTCTCCTGTAAAACCAGACTGTGGCCCACCCTGACTCCAGGGAGATGGCAGCTTCTCCCTGGGAAACAGCTAGAGGGCTTTATTCTTCTCTGTAGCTTTGAATGCTTTGTCATGCTTGACCTATGTGACCTTACTCATCACTCTGTCCCTTCTTCTCCCTTCTAGATGTTCGACTGGATAAGCCACAACAAGGAGTTATTTCTTCAGAGCCACACAGAGATCGGAGTCAGCTACCAGCATGCACTAGACCTCCAGACACAGCACAATCACTTTGCCATGAACTCCATGGTGAGTGGAAAGGCCATTCTCAATATGCCTCTGGGACAGGACAAGAAAGGGCTGGGACAAAGAAGGAGGAAGAGCAGATGAATTAGAATAGGGAGCACTGGCCATGCAGATCCTTCACCAGTCCATTTTCCAATATGGGGACCTATGCAGGGCACCGGGCCTACCAGCTGTTCCTACAGCAGATCTCCATTCCACTTTACACTATGAAAGGAATGTGCTCGGGGGTTGTAGAAGGCATTAGCTCAGACAAGACTAAAAGGCCAGAGAGTCACCAGTTCCACTTCACTGACTTTACTGACATTTTTTTGGTCCCCAGCATGTGTGAGTCATTGAAGAGGGATCGAGAAGAGCTTAAAGCTATGTTGTATTGGGAAGTGTTGAGTGACTTGTGGCTGCTCATGGTGGGAAGGAGAACCCTGTGGGACACATGATTGCTGCCTTCAAATATTTGAGTGCTGATTTGGAGAGAAGAGTTGGTTTATGTTGTTCTAGAAGGCAGAAGTTTCCAGAGGATGGCAGTCTGTGGAGTCGGCAGTGTAGCATGGTAGGAGTGTTCAAGTGGGCTTGAAGGAAGAGAAGACCATTTGCTCTCAACATGGTCACAGGGAATTTTCCCTCAATGGTCTAGCTCCTTCATCTATGAAATAGAATCATAACTATCTTGGGATAGTTTTCTTGGGGAATCAACAAGTTAGTTGTAGTATGTTGGAATTGTGTCTGGCCCACGGTAAATGCAGATGTTATGATAGACCTGGAAGCCCGGAGTGAATGACATGTGATCCCTCAGAAACCCAGCTTTGGGGATACTGTGCTTTTTGTGTCAATGTTTTGAGGCTTCCTTTTGAAATCATCTCTGTCCTTAAAATTTCTTACATTCCAAACACATGGAGCCTAAGATTGCATCCCCTAAAGACACCCTTTTTTAAGTTCTTCCTTTTGGCTCTGTTGGTCCAAAGACACAGCTCCACCATTTTCCCTGAAAAAAACAAAGGGTTAACTTACCCTTTGAAGCTTTGCCCTGGGAGTAGGGGAAAACACACAAACCTGGAAGATGGCAGGGGCCACTAAGGAAGAAAATGTCATGGTCAACAAATCAACAAAATTGTTTTAAATGTGCTTAGTGCTGGACCTAACATGTTGAAGAAGAAATTATTCCATCCTTTAGTTGTTCATTGTCTGCTTACAGAGCTGAAACTCAGTCACAATGTAGTTTACTATGTGCATTGCCAGATATGTTAAGTTAACTTGGCATTAAAATCTAAGTGGCTGAAAGCTAGCTCCAAGTAGGCTCATCACAGGCACCAGCGACAGAGTCAGGAGCAGCCACCATCTCAGATGCTGCCAGACATTGGCCAGACAAAGTGTGAAAGCACACACGACTCTGAGAAGTGACATGTCCATTGGCCAGTTTTTATGCACATTTCAGTGGCCTGTATCAACCTTAGTACCCATCTCTAACTTCAAGGGGACAGGGTCATGTTGTCTCTGAGAGGGTAGACTGGTTGTGAACAGCCATAATAACAAACGCAGGGAGCCACCAAAGGCTGTTAGGTAGGGATGGACACTGTGGTTTGCACAGGAAGATCATTGACTGAAGACAACAGGATTGCAAAGCCAGGTAGGAAACCCAACATGACCTGTGATGGTGTTGGGCCACCACCCAGTCTTGTGTCCTCATCTAAATGCCAAGACCCCTTCCCTCCCAACTACAATTATTTCTTATCCCAGACTCAGTCCCACAGGAACAAAGTAATTGATCACAGGTGATTAGACTGTGAAGTCAAATCTAGTCAAGTTTGATTATCTGTGTGCCTTGTGGATTTCCCCTGAAGACGTTCACAAATTCTGTGTCAGAATTTTCACATCGCCCAACTGCCTGGCCCGAAGGCAGTCAGACTCATTTTAATAAGCAGCAAAGACAAACATAATTAGGGAGGTAAGGCTGCCACCAAGCCCCTTGAGCCACGCATCAGAAGCTAGACGGAAAGTGCCTTTGGCTGTGAATTATCTGTATTACTGCTCTCCCCAGTTACCATGGGTAACTATGAGTTAATGGCACGCTAACAACCTTTACAGTGACAGATCTACTGTGGAAGTCATTTTCAGGACAAAAACAAGGGAGAAAATATTGAAGAGAGCATCCTCTGAGCCTGGAAGAGGAAAGGTTTAATACCAATACCAATTAGTGTGAAGCAACCTGTCCACAGCCTCCCTTAGCAACTCGATGAATACACTGGCAGCAAGCAGTGGCAAGGCTGTAGCCTGATTAGGCTGGATCTCCTCTTGGGCTGCTGGGTAAGGGAAGGGAAATCCCAGGATTGTTTGGTCAAATTGCATGGGCACCCGAGCTTCATAAACACAGCTCGGTGCCCTTGTTTTCTGGGAAGTTTACAGGCTTGTTATTAAAAGGGGCTTCCTACAAAGAGGGGTGGCATCATTCCAAACAGGTGAATGGAGAGAATTACAGGCGCTTTCCCTGGCCTCAGTGATGAATGATGCTGCCAAGAAGCAGATGAATGCCAGCAGCGACTCCAGCCAGTGCCTGCAGGAATGAGCAGTTCTTCAGGGAGGGTGGAGGGAAGGAAAAGGGGTGTGGATGGTACTGCAAATTCATTGAGGCATTTCAGTCTCTATCCTCGGTGCGCGCTCTCTCTCTCTCTCTCTCTCTCTCTCTCTCTCTCTCTCTCTCTCTCTCTCTCTCTCACACACACACACACACACACACACACACACACACACACACACAGGTTTTTGTAGCATATTTTACATCTAGCTGCAGATGAGCTCCTTACTGTTTAATTTTGTCTTACTACTGAATTAGGCCAGTGATTCTTATTTTGGGTAAGATCATAGGGCCCTATCATGTAAAAACTAAGCCATGGGTCCTCTCTGCAGAGGGATAGATATCCAAATGTTTTAAAATATTTTTAAGAGAAACAATGCAGTGCTAAATCTTGATGATCGACCTCCCCAATGTTAGAGCTCAAGAACTTGATAACTTCTTCTAAATCACAGAACAAGTCATTGCGAGTCAGATACTGTGCTAGACACTAGACCTGAAGTGATGAACACACACACACAGAGTTGTATCCCATAGAATTCACAAGAGAGGCAGATGTTAAATGTATAGCTTCACCAATAAATATGTAATTACAAACCAATAGTCTCATGTCGCCGCAGGATTGCTGTGACAAGCCTAAGAGGCAGGGCTGGATTCAGATGAGGAGGGGGATCAGGTGCGCTTTCATTAGCCATCAGCATTGACGTGACAAGCTACTCATGATCATCATGAATACCGTGTGAATTAAGGGGTTGCATTAAGTCCTAGATGTATCAAATTGTATATAAAATCATCAGCTCATAAGTTACCCATTTATGTTTTGTCCCTGTGTCCACTGTTTACATGCTGATTAAATATGTAATTCTAGCTAAGGTGACAGTTGCTGAATATATTAGCTTTCTAGGAATGTTATAGCAAATACCACAACTAGTGTGTCTTAAATATCAAATGAAGAAAAAAAAACTATTGCTGTGACTCAGTGGTAGAACACTTTCATAGCATGTGTGTTCAAGGTCCAGGATTCTGACCCCAGCAACATCATCACAAACAAACAAAAAGACCAGAAATGTATTCTCTTACAGTCTGGCTGTATGGACAGACAGATGTGCCAGCAGACTGGGTTCTCCTGAGCCTCTCGAAATGTCTTGGCAAAAGATGGTGTCTTTCTTGGTGTGCCCTCAGACAGTGTTTTCTTTGAGAGTGCACACACCCCTGATGTGTCTCTGTGTCCTGATCTCTTAGTTTTATAAGACACAGGTTAGATTGGTCAGGGCCCCACACTACTAGCTGTATTTTAAATTAACTACTTCCTTAACAGCCCTTTCCCTAAATGTGAACACATTTTGAGATGCTGGGGCTTCGGGTTTCAACATGGGGATGTGGGTTTAGTTTAGTACATAATACAGAAATAATTGGGAAGAAAATCAGGAGTTACCTCAGTTTTATTTATGAATTGTTACCAATAAAGTGCACCAGTTAAGCACACTGAGAGTGTGGGAACGGTGCCCCACTCAGTATAGACGTCAGCAAATCTGGAAAGAAAAGGCCAAAACTACTTAATCTTTAGGGTTTTTTTTCTCATAATGTGATTTTTTTCAGTTCCCCTGGGGGAATACTAGTCTTCTGAGCAATAATAATGATGACTGACCTACTAAGCCCAGGAGGAAAATATCCTCTGATTCCCTGTTTCTCCACAGTGCCTCAGGTTTTCTGAGCTCTCCGGGCCTTCCTCTTTCTTAATTTTGCCTTCTGTTGGTGAATTCTCCATCTCCTGAATGTGGAGAATTCTTTGCTGGGGGTGAGGGTAGCTGGAAGTAAGTCAGAGCCTAGTCTACACAGAACAATCTTGTAGCTATCTGTGTAAGGTTCTTCATGTGACAGGCCCTCACAGGAGCATGTGTGAACCTAACCCAGCCTTATTTACACTTTTAACTAGCTGACTCTTTGGGGAAGAAGTGAATTGCTAATGGTGCCTGTCTGGAGTTTTGAATACAGAATGGTATTCATTTTCTGTTGTTATGACGGCTGGGAGGGCTCGTAGTAGTGATGACACTATGTAACCATAGTAGTGATGCACACAGGAGCAGTGGGGGCCTTTCTGCCTTCACATGTCTTATATTCAATGCTATTAACTCATCCAGTAGAGGCGAATATTGCATTTGATGGTATGTAAACCAAGCCACTTGCAAAAAGTTTGTGGTGGTCTCTTTGTTTTGAGGGAAGGTTACAAATGACAACCCCCAAGGAAAAGCCATAACTGCTGCAAGAGATAGAAAGATTCTAGGCAAGCGACCTCTTCTCTTCATTCAGACATACTGGTGTGCGGTGCCCTGTCATTATTGATTGGAGAGGCCTCAAAGCAGGGTTCTACCGTACTTCCTATAGTAGCAGAATTTCTAGATTTGGGTGGAAATACATGCATGTGCACACACACACACATACACACACGGCCGCACATACATGGACACATATTTATACACTAGTGTCAATGTGAATAGCAAAGCACCCACGTTTGTTGTCCTAGCGAAGGGGGGAAGAGAAGAGACGGATGAAGAGGAGGAGGGAATAAATGCTGTATGCATTTTTAAAAATTAGTATCATGTAGAAAGCTTGGTAAAATGCATAATTCTCTTCTTTTTCCTCCTTAATCACAATCTCTAGGAGTGGGTCCCTGGGAAAACGTATTTTTAACAAGTTTTCCAAATGATTTATATTCCCATTACAGTGAGAAGGCTCTTGTTCTCTAGCCTTTATATGTGTAATAGTCACTCCCTAAAACAAAATATCTGAAGGCCCAAGAGAAGACTTCCAATGTGATAACCCAAGGAGCTCTGTGGACCTCCTCACTCCACATTGAAACTAGAGAAAATTATTTTAAAACACTAGTTAAAGTCTCTGAAGATAATCTGAAATTCCTGCAGAAAATAAGAAACATAAAAAAGCAAACAACAAACAAAAACGTAAAAACTCAATAAGAACAGTATTCATGGAGTTTGAGTCAGGGACCCCTCCCTCCTCTACTGTCCCAGGTCAGCAGGATCGAAACCACTCCATACTGCTTGCAACCAGGATTTCAGGTCCTCTGCCCTCCAGCTCCTGGCTGAAGGACTGTGTTCCCATGTAGGACATTTCTATTCCTGCCCCCAGCACCTGTTTTGAGGTTTGAGTATGGTTGAGTGTAACCTACAGGTCTAGAGCTGCTCTTCAGAGCCCTCGCTTGGGGAACAGCAGCTGTGAGAATGTTAGGGAGGGTCCACCCAGGAAAGCACGCCCCTCCTCCAACCCCGGCCCTAGAGCCATGAACGGCTTGGAGATTTGATTGAGGATAGAAACGTACTGTACAAAACTAAGTCGCAAATCTTTCCCCAAAGGAACTAACTTTATCTACAACAGAGATTACAGATGTTTAAGGCAATGGAGCTTCTAAAAGTGCCCTTGGGAGAATCTTGTAAAAGGCAGGGATTGGAGATGTAGATTACACGTTAGACCTGATAGTTTAGCAAAGAAAACTGGGGAAAGAAAAACCACAAAGGAGATTCTTTATGCTGAAAGCAACTGTTCCCAGAAAGTAATTTGAATCTAGCATAATGGACAGTGCTGGTAAGAGTTAATTATGTAACTATAAAGGGCAAGTTATGTACATAATCACTCTCCTTCCATTTCCTCACTAATTTTTAAAAGCAGTTGTATAAAATAATGTGTATATGTATTGTTGGATCTATAACATAGAAATGTAATAAAGTAGCACACTACGGAGATATGTGGGTAAAAGTCTGTATTGTCAAAGGAAACATCTCCAGTAGTAACTAGAATCCACAGGAGCAAATGAAAACATGTAGAAATGATAACTCAGATGCTAATAAACACAAGCTGTAACATATATTAACTCTCTTTTCTATCTCAGCCTTAATAGGCACACAATTATAAAAATGGTAATTATGGCAATGTGGTGTTGAGTTTGAATCATTTATGGATGTAATATATACGGGAGCAATACCACAGTACACAGGGAAAGGGAGTAAAGCTCTCTCCAGGAGAATGTTTTCACATTCACTGGCTTAAATCAGAAGCTGATTCTGCTAAGATATATTTCTTAGATAACTAGGAAGATAAGTTAAAAATAGTAAAAATCAATCAGTGACGATATTGAAAAGCTACATGAGAAAGTATTCTATTAGTACAGAAGTGTGGGAAGAACCAAGATGTAGGAAGGAGTGTGTGACAGATGGAGAAAAGCAAACGGCAAATGGAGGTCTAACTGTGTCAGTGATGACACCAGGAGCCAGGGAGATGGCTGGATATAATGCTTGCTGGATTAACAGGAAGACCTGGGGCTGGATCTTCAGCACCTTGTAAAAAGCTGAGCATTTTGGTGTGCACAGGTAACTCCAGCACTGAGGAAGCATAGACAGGTGCCTTGCTGGGACTCCCTGACTGGCTAGTCTAGCTAAACTGGTGATCTCTAGTGCTTTCTGGTGGTTCAGTGAAAGACCCTATCTCAAAAAATTAGATGGAGAGAAACTGAGGAAGACACCCAATGTTGACCTTTGACCTGTACACACATATGCTTATACAGTAACATGCACACATGCACACATATTAATACCTATACTCAAAAAACATATACGCACAAAAATAATGGTGCTGAAGATGAAAGAATTAAACAAAGGTGCGGATTATCAGGTTTTAGAAAGCCAGTACCTAAATGTCTGGTTTCTACGGGAAATACACTTGAGAAACAAAGATACACAGGGATTGAATATCAAGGATGGAAAAACATTGAGCCATGATCCAGAGTAATACAGATTTGCAGCTGCATACCTCCTTTGTGGAATCACGGGCTGAATAGATGTTATAGGCCCACACAAACGGCCACAGGAATCACTGATCTTGGTGGCCTTTAAGGTTCCCATGACCTGAGCTTCTTTTTGAGATTCTGGTCCTAAAGATGGGAATGGATCCACTACTGCATGTTCCTTGCTGACAAGAGTAAGGGGGATCGGTTTTTCTGGGATTGTATCTTAGGCAGGCCTTCCAGAGAACCTGAGATGGCCAAGTACCCAGTGCAGTGCCAGCCAGCCTGTTCTTATCGGTCAAGTTCAACAGGATGCAGTGTTTGTATTTCTGCAAAGCTTTGTTGGTGGAATTTTCCTTTTCTGGCCACTCAGTAGGAGGAATAGAATTTATTTTTCTGACCATCCCTGGACCTGTTTATGACCTTTGTGCTTGGCACCATCGTCAGTATTTAACTAGACAGGGAGAAGAGCAGAACAGAGCGTGCTTAGAACTCAGCTATGGGGAAGTGGCTGCCTGCGTGCATGTAAGGCTGCAGGCCTCTACTCTTTACTGTTCACCCTGTCACCTGAGAGTGGCGTGTTATATTTGGCTCCTATCACCTTAGATTGTTGTTTAACTGTATAGGGTGGACCCTAGGAAATCTCTACAAGATTGGAAATCAATTTGAGATTGCTCAGTCCAATGTGAAGAAATGAAGTCAACTGGCATTAGTCCTGTATTGAGCGCTACAGCTGATTATTGTTACCTAGTAGGGTTGGTTGAAGAATGAAGACTACCCTACCCAGTGTCAAGCACCTGTCTTTCTTCACCCCTTCCTTGGTCCCTACCAATGCTTCTGAGGCCCCTTGCCTTTGTGCACTGGTCCCCAGTCAGCCCTGTTTGGATGGGAAACACCAGCATCCTTAGGCTTTGAAAGAACATCTCAACATCATTCTAGCATACTGCACTGGCTCATACACTGGCTGCTCAGCCATTGGCTCAATGATTCCAAAAAGTTTCTCTGAGCTAATGCCGAGGGTCTGGGTGACAGCTTAACTTCTGGCTTGTAGTTGGCACTGGCCCAGCTCAGTTTTCTGTCTTGATTGTTACTTCCTCTAGATCCTAGATTGTTCCTCAGCCTTACCACTGGTTCTCTGCCCAAGGCTCAGGCACCTCTGTTCTCACTGCCAGCTGTTGTTCTCGGACACTCTCTAGCTTCATGGTTTTGCCATTGGCTGTTTGTGTGATATTCTCTGTGTTTTCTCCTGAGCCTCCCTCAGCTCATCTACACATTCACACATACCGGTCTACAGGGCTTCCTGCTCAGGTTCAGGTCTGCAGATGCCGGGAGATTAATTTGTGTGGAATTCAGCCAGCACCGACACATGCCCCTTCATTGCAGTCTCCTGCAGTTGAATGAAAGGCATGAAATGGCCTGTGAAAACTAATGTCTCCATGAGCTAACATACACCAAAGGCCTTAACCTGCAAAGCGGGACACAGGTGGGAAGTGTCAGAGGTAACAAGCAGCAGTGAGACTCATGTGCCATCCTGGCCATGAGCCAAGTGTTGGTCAGATCAAAGGCATGCAGTAAAATGTTTGCAAATCAGATATTTCCAAGGTGTGAGAGGTCAGGACCAAGTGGACTGATTGGAGAAGAACAGTAATAGAGGTCAGAGTTCATGGCACAGCTGAAGGGCTGGAGTAAGAGAGAATAAAAGGATTTCCTTTAGCAGATTCTTTAGACACCAAATGCTCATCTCAGACTATCACCAGAATCACCTTGTCCCTGCCTCCTGTCCCCCTACTCTAAGCATCAGCTTCTGCAGCTCACCCCCACAGCCTGCTCATCTGCCCGAGATGACCTGGTTGCCTGCTGTTTCTTGACTCTGGTGGTCTTGGCTCCACTCTACAAGGGGTCTCCCTTTCTGGATAACCACCTGCTTCCCTCTTACTTCCCCTGGAGACAAGCCCAGGTACTGATGCTTGTAAACCTGCCCTGGCTCTCTGTTTTGTAGCATTTCTACTCCCGTATGCTCTGTCTTTTCCCAGGTCTGTTTTACATGGCACCAAAATACATGCCTACTAGACCCTCATCAGTTTGCTCTCGGTGTTCCTGATGGCACGCACGACCCATGGGAATCTTGCATCTTGGTTCTTCCTTGTGCCAGCCTTGATGGATGGATGGATGGATGGATGGATGGATGGATGGATGGATGGATGGACGGACCAATGGACAGATAATAAATACATAAGGGAACAAAGTTAAGACCTGAATAATAAAGCAAGATACTGATTCAAAGGGCCTTGAAATCCTGGACTTTTTGGGTTCTATGTAGACAAATTCCTGTTCCTCTGTAGCCTTGGGTTTCTTGGTAGATAGTATTGCTCCAAGATGGAAGAGGCTAGAAGAAGTCCACCTGCCAGGCCTCCTTGCCCATTCTAGAAAGGGACTAATGTGCAAATTCCAGAGCAAGTCAAGAGTACAACAGATAGTCTTCAAAGATGAGGACATTTAATTCTCTCCCCAGAGGCCATGTTTCCTTGGGATATGATTCGTAATACCTTTGGAAGAAATGTGGCTTCACCGTGTCCCATCTCCTGTAGTGAACATTCTCAGCTAGCCTGATTCTTTCACATTCAGGGCAAAGTCAAATATCCTGGCAAGACAAGCCAGGACACTGGGTGCCAACGGCAGCTCTGTACTTCCTTTCTCATGTAGCCTTAGGCAGGGTATCCACCTTCCTCACTACCTCATCTGTAACCTGAGAATAAGGGCAGTGCCTCTGCTGGGAATTTTGTGAGGGAAAAATGTGGTTTTGCTTTTAGGCACACACTTAACATGCTGTTGTGCTTGGCAAATGCCCGCCTATTCTTGTCAGGTCAGAAATGCTAGAAGAAATAACTTTTTTTTTCAGACAGCTCCTCATAGTTGCCAAGTGTGGGACTTCTCGGGCATTCAGGTGCATACCTGTCACCTCAGGCAAGCATATTAAAGTGCTGGTTTGATGCAGAAGGTCAGCGGGTGCCGACCCTCTCAGCTGATGCTGCTACTGCTGCCCCAGACCATACCTAGCTAGGCCCTGTACAAGAAGACCAAGGGACAGATGGAATACTGATGAATGCATTTACCTAAAGTTCCAGCTTCTGGTTTCAGCATTAAAGATGGCCTGGAATTACCACATGCCACTGAAGGGCTGTGTTGTTCCTAATCACATTCTCTGTTGGTGTCCTTGAGTCTAACGCCAGCTGTGCCTGCCCTTTTAATCTTGCAGTGATGTTATATCTCTCTCTATCTATCAATCTATCATGTATCCATCTTTCTATCTACACACACACACACACACACACACACACACACACGCCCTTACCTCCATGGAGGCTTCTCTCAGTGCCAAGAAAGAAGGGCATTTCTCTTTTCCTTCAACCTGCTGTGGGTTTCTGTGGCCCTTTGACATATGGCCAGCGGTTGTTTTCATGGCTGTTTAATGGTTTGTGAAGCAATTGCTGGAGAAAACATCTCTACAACAAGCCAGGCCAGAGGGGCAAAAGGATTTGTGGGCCAATGTTATCTTTGCTGAGCACTAGGCCATTTCTATTCTTTCCTCTCTGCAGCCAGCAGTAACAGATGGCTTCCACCTGGACTGACCCACTGTTTAGCAGAACCAGAGCAGATAGTCATCCATCAGCTTCCCTATTTGCCCCCTAGAGGGCAGCCTGTGGTTTGTGAGGAGGCAGGGCTGGAGGGTTTGCTTAGAGCTCACTGCTTCCTGTGGCTCCTGCAGTGTGGCTCCAAGCTCTCTTAGTTCCTACTGCAGATGTTACAGCCCCGGTGTCCATATGCTTCGAGATGGGATCAGCAGGTTTACATGGAAATGTTAAACTAATTAATCATAAACTGATGCTTTAGCAGTTCTAGGACCCGAAGTGGGCTTGGGATTACAAAGATATCAACGCCACACATGGTCTTATTAAGCTGGAGAGAGAGGTAAGGTTAGCCGAGCTTTGCTATGGTCTCTATTGTCTTACCAATACTGGACATTATTATGCAAAAATCTCCAGGTAGCTTCCCATAGCACTCTTTGAGTGTGACAAAATAAGAATATAAGTTGCAGGACACAAGAAAAAGTAGCAATAAGAAAGGGGGGTTAGCAGAGTGGGGACCAAAGCTTTGGTTCTGTTTCTTTTGTCCTCTTTGTGACTCAACTGACTTAATGAATATTAAGCAAATCTAAGTGAAGTCAAGATGTATCCACATTCTGTTCTTATTTTCTAAGTATAAAATGATATTGTTACATGAACTTAGCTTCTGAAAAACTTTAATAAAGTGGGTTTCCATTCCTTATAACAGTAGTCACTGAAACCTGTCTGTTTCATTATTTGCAAATTGACTCTACTTTTTGGGGGGAAAAAAATGAAAGCTTTACTGGACCGAAAAATACGGGAAAATATGAGAAGTTTTAATGTTGACTATATACAGCCTGGCCAGATCTATTAAATAATTAAATAAGCTTAATTTTAATTAAAATACTAAATTTGATAAAATCAAAACTATCCCCCAGCTACCCAATGTATTCAAAGTGGAAAAGAAAGAAACTTCATCTTTTTTCTTTTTCTTTTTTTTTTTTCTTTTTTTGTTTTTAGAAAGAAACTTCAAATATTTTTTGCTCCTCAATAAGAATGGGGGCTGGAGTGTGACGCAGCTGCTCAAGCACTTGCCTCGTATGTGCAGAGGCATGGGTTCACTCCGAGGCGCTGATAACAAAAGAATGAGCTGGATAAAAATAAGAGGCTGAATATAAATTCCACTAGATCTGTAACCCACAGAGAGGTGACATGTTGGTTATAAACTGGTTAAAAAGAGAATCTCCTCCATTTATATTTAAGGACACAATTATTCCTGATAATTAATGCATATGTTCTCTAATTAGGAATATATTTTAAACCAGCTTTTATATGCCTAGGAAAATTAATAGGAGAAGATATTCCTAAGAGCTACCAACTCTCATGTGTAGCTGCTACAGAACTTCAGCGCTCAGGTGTATGTGTGTGTCCCCGGTGTGCACAGTGTTTTACCAGTTGGTGCAATACTATTTATATATCTTGTTCTTATTTTTTTTTTAACATTTGATTTTGACCTAAATGGTTTTCTGAGCATGTTGGCCCTTGGCCAGTCATTGGCCTGGGTTTCCTGTGTAGCTTTGGATTTAGAGTCAAGGGCTCTAGGACTTGTCAAAAGGATTGAGTCCCTTGTGATGATCAGGCAGACAGGCCACGACTTTATATCTATATGTGACCATGGAAGTGCCATGGTTCCATTAACTCATATGGGATTAAGAACCATGCCTGGGACTTGTTCTCTGAAGAGATGAAACATCTTTGATGACTTTCTGCTACCTCTGGAGGCAGAGTCATACCATCCCTAGAGCATAAAATGAAGACCCCATCCATGCCCAGGCTAGGGAGGAAGGTCCTTTCCTGCCTGGCAGACCTGGCAGAGAGAAGCAGAAAACTCTTTGTCCCCTTGAGTGAGGACAAGACAGCCCAGCTGTGGGTGCTGTGGATGTGGCAAGCACATCCCAAGCAGTAGAGCTGTCTCAAGGAGTCTGGTTCAAGCCTCCTGGTTGTCTGTTTCTCCAGCTTAAGGAATGGATGCACACTGCACTAGAAGAATGTTGCCTAGACAGTGTTCCCAGAAGGTGTGACTTCTCAGGTCTCTCTGGGTCAAAGAAAGCCTTGTAGATAACTCAGAGCTTCAGTCACTTAACTCCTTCTAGGGCTCAGGTATCTGCCAGAAAAGGGTATAGTAAGTGGGGCAGGGGCTGGCAGCGCACAGCTGGCACACATGTGTCAGGACCTATGGAAGGTGCATCTTCCCAGGAAGAGTAGGAGACATGTGCAGTGCTCTCTGTGAACCAGGCTGGGACTTTAACATCTCATGGTGCCTCAGGCCGTGGATGCTGACATGCATTTTACTGATACTTTGATTTGGTTTGCATGGTCGGAGATAATGCCAGTCTGCTGAAACTGGAAGAGGGCAAAGATAATGCTGTTTGTCACATCAACAGTTATCAGGCAACTGACTGGATGCTTTGTGTTACTTCAGGTAACACACAGTATCTGATCAGAGTGAAGCCTGTGACCACAGGGCTATGACGTTTGTCCCAGTTCTTACAAGAAAAGTGAATGGGATTCAAATAATGCAGACTCCTGGCGATGGTCTCCTTAGCAACCAGGCCCTAACACAGAGAGTAAGGTTACTAAAACCATAGCTTGTTTCTCCTAGAGCTGGTGTCTCCTCCACAAAAGGAACCTAATCTATAAAAAATATTTGCTTATACTTTTTATGGAAAGCTATCGGTATCTTTGTCAGTAAGCATCTTTGCATGTTTTCATAGCTACCTGGGGTGGTCAAAGTGAGAGCTCTTTCTGGAGGACTGAAAGCTCAAGGTTCTGCCAAGTTGTCCTTAGGAAAATGGCTGTCTCATTGATTTCAGTGGTCATAGCAGGTGACAGGGCCATGGGAGAAGGAGCTGTCTAGCCTGTGATCTCCAATTAATGGCTTTGAGAAGGAAACAAATGGAGAATTCCATAGGTAGAAAAAGGGGACAGGGTGCAATAGAGAAGGTTTGCCAGTCAGCAAGATTTTCCTTCTTGTGACCAAATGACAAGGAGAATGGTGGATGATACAACTCTACTGCATTCTGTAGAGTAGATCGTAGTTATAGCTCACACTGCACTACACTTTCAAAAGTAATGATGACCATGGTAAGAATAATAGTAGTGCTGCATGTATACAGGGAATTTAATAAATCCATCCTGAAGGTTGTTAGAAGATACTCATCAGCACGGTTACCACAGCCTAAAATCCCAGCACTTAGTGGGTAGAAGCAGGAGGATCAGGAGTTCAAAGTCACCTTCAGCTAAACGGTGAGTTGATGTCAAACAAAGACATGCCTCATGCCAGCTATCAGTCAAGTTATTATCTTCTGGCTTGTCTGAGAAGCTCTGCTGAGGGACAGGGTGTGAAGAGGGCAGGACTATTGGTCATGTAGAACATGAAGAACACAGGCGATCCAGCTCCAGACTCAGTGTTCATGATGCAAGGCAGTGAAGAGCCAAGCTGTGGCCCACAGACAGCGAGGCTGAGCTGCGTACTTCTTGGGTAGGCAGCACCGTCCTTGCCTCCTTGGCACTGCTGACCCAGAAATGAAAGCTTTGAGATTACCTAGTCCAGATCTCTTATTTTACAAGTGAGGAAACCGAGGCACAAAGGCATCATGACAGCTTAAGTGAGTGCCCTTGCTGGGCAAAGATCTCACATACATTTCCTTCTAGTCCAGACAGTGATGCCCTGACTGATGGGCAGCTGTGCAGAAGCATTTGTGGGAGGAGGAGAGTGGAGGGAATGGCTCTAGCAGATTGAGGAGCCATGATCACCTTCTTGTCATGAGCTCGACTCTCACGTGCTCTTCAAAAGAGACAGGACGATCACACAAAAGAACCCCAGGAGAGGCTGAGCACAGGCCCAGCAATGGCATTTGTTTCCATTGACGGACACCCTATTTGTTTATTCACTTAGTCAGGCTATTTTACCTCCCTCTGCTTCTCCAGCTTTTAGAGAGTCTCCCTGCCACCACTTCTCATTTCACATCTGGTTTGTGGCTGTCTTGTACTCAGGGTTGTTTTAGAGCCCATCTGCACATTTCCCTCAGGTTCTAGGCTAAGAATATGAACAACATGATGAACTTGGCCCTGTAACTTGCCTCTGTATCCTGGCATTCAGCTTGGAAACTGTAGGGAAGAACATGAGCAAACACAGATGTCAGTTATCCATCATCCCTATTGTGTGGGGCGTGGCCTCAGCGTTTGCTGTGATGCATAACTGCTTGTCAGTTTTAGCAGGACAGCTCCTTGTCCACTGGTGAGGAAACATAAGACCATTTTCTGCAAGATTAGCATTCAGAATATGATGCTAAGCTCTGGTTTTTTTTGTTTGATTTTTGTGTTCCTCTGTGATCACAGGTTTAGGGTAGAGGGGACCATGGAGAGCTGCCAGCATCCCCATCCCCTTACATTTGGGGAGCTCCTTCCCACCACCTCTGTTAGTGGCTCAAACCCTTCTCTCTCTGTATCCTCATTGGCTTGCTTCTGTCTCTGTGAAACAGTGGTTCTCAGTCTTCCTAATGCTGACCCTTTAATACAGTTCCTCATGCTGTGATGCTCCAACCATAAAATTATTTTTATCACTACTTCATAACTGTAATTTTACTACTATTATGAATTATAATATAAATATCTATGTTTTCCAATGGGCTTAGGTGACCCCTATGAAAGGATCATCTGACACCCAGAGGGGTCATGACCCAGAAGCTGAGAACCACCACTGTGGAAGAGCTTACTGAATTTTGCTTTAAACCATAGCCATTTGAACATTGGTCTTACATGGTGAACTCTGAGGGTACAGAATAGGTGGGCAGGAATTCTGTCCCACTCTCTTGCAGCCCCTACCACAGAGCCTGCCCCACTCTCTATAAATATTTGAACCGGTGACAGGCCATCAACAGCCTCCTGAGGGGGCCACAGTAGGACATCTGTAATTACTCTCTGTGTTCCCTGGGTGGGAGGAGAACGCAAACACATGGTGACAAAGGTGACAAATGTCTTACTCTTCCTACTCCCTGTGTAACCAAAGCTGAACACCAGGCCTTTCTCCGAGAGGAAAACTGAATAGTGTGGAGAGGGGCCTTCTGGGATTGGGACCTCCTGGGAGGACAGCTTTATGAGGAATTATCAATTATCAATTATCAATCCTTACAAATCCCCAGTCCACTGTCTTATGGGTACCCTGGGCATCGTCTGCAGATGGCCATGCAGATAATAGCGCCCTGTGTTTCTCTGGCCTCTAGAGTGTGGTTGGCCTGTGGGAGGTCAGGCTGCAAATGCCAGAGTTACTCTAGGAGGGACCTTTAGCCACTGAGCAGTAGGGCTTAATGTGCCAATAACTCAGACCCTACACCTGTCAGCAGCATCTGTAGGAGGTGTGTTTTATAGTTTCCTCAAAGGTCTCCAGAGAGACTAAATCCAGCTGCTCAGAGCACTAACCTACTGATAAATACGCCCTTTATCCACCCCACCCATGACTCCTTTTTCCCTCACCCTGCTTCCTGGAAGAGTGCCCAAATCAAGTATTTCCCCCAAAATCTCCTGACTCTCATGGTCTTTTTTATAAGGACAAACATCAGTGACAGAAGCAGGATGTTGGGGAGGACTTCAGTGTTGTCCCCTAGAAGAGAAAGCTATTAAAGCTATTTAAAACCAACACCTCGCTTTTCTTCCTTTTTCCCTCTTCTATGTCAGTGTGCAGTGGGGGTTTGTTTGCTGTTTCTTGTTTTCTTCTTTCTGACAGTTCTATAAATAGTTTTAATTTTTCAGTGGATTTGTGTTCTAACTCAGAAAACAGTGCCGATAACAATCCCTAATTCTATAAAGGATGCTTGTTTCTCCTGATAACAGCCAGCACTAGTCTAGCTTCCTTAAGGAAATGAATATCTGTGGACGGGCTCATGCCACACTAAAAACAGAGCCGGTACACAGGGGCCTTTAGACACCAGAATGGATTTGTGCTTACGAACCCCACTTAACCTTTTAAACCTCCACAGAGACCTTTTAAATTAAGAGAGAGCTTATCAACCTGGGCCAGGTTTGAGATGGAGTGTGCGGAGGTTGGGGACAGTTGAGATGAATGGGGACTGGGAAGGGAAAATAAGGGAACCCTCATTACGCTTCCCGGGTGTTAATGAACTACTGCACAGCTCATAGAGTCCAGGGAAACTGCTGCCACTGAGGCGTATTTATCATCATCTGAGAAGATTTGTAACAAGAGCAAGAGTGTGAATAACCTGGCTCCTGGTCCTCCAGGGATCATGTGTGCCGAAGAGCTCCCCGAGGACTCCACATTACATGGCTGCTTTGACAGACAATTAATAGGGGAGAGCAGCTAAAAATAATCAGGATTGCTGCTGCGCTGTGTTGGTAGGGTTTTCCTTTTGTCTTACTCCTTCCAGGGGAGCTTTCTGCTGGCCTAGTGAGAAACAGCATACATGTTCATGAGTTTTTAGCCAGCAAGCAAAAATGGGAATGGCTGCCAACAAAAGCCAGTGTGGAAGGGAGACAGCAGGTCGAGGAAGTCCCTGCAGGTACACTGAGGAACACCTGTTGGTGGCTTTCAGAATCAAGGAGGGAAATGTTCCCAAGTCACACAGGGAGAAGCAGGGGTCCGCAGATCTTATTTTTAGGATGGAAAAAATATTATAACCTCCAAACTCTGTCTTTATGAACACCCTGGCTTGTGGCTCATGCCTCAGGTCTTTTGCTGGGGAATGAGAAGATAGGGAGGTGGGAAGAACACCTTTGACTGGTGGTGAGAAGCTGATTATTACAGTAAACCATTCTGCTATATCGTAGGGGACAGTTATACCCTGTGTACTGCTCTCTAGAGTAAGAGCACTGTCCCTGCTTCCCTCAGCTTCTACCATGATCCTCAGCTTCCAAAGACTACTCTGTTGAGAGTAGCTTCACTGATCGGGATGGTCCCATAAGTCTGCACTGATGCTTGTCTTTGGCATACAATCTGTGCTGGTTCTCTGGTGGAAATGTTTCAGCTCTGTAAGGACTTTTCTTGGGCCTATTCTATACGCAGATACCAAGCCTATCCCGGTCTCTCTCAGGCTTTAAGCTTCAGGTGGTCTCCTTCTCCAATACTCCTCTCCCAGCAATGCTCAATGGATGGCTACCTTTTCAGTCTTCCTCACTAAATGTTTACTCCACTTTGTCTCCTAGAATGCCTATGTCAACATCAACCGCATCATGTCCGTCGCTTCCCGCCTCTCAGAGGCCGGCCATTATGCCTCTCAGCAAATCAAGCAGATCTCCACGCAGCTAGACCAGGAGTGGAAGAGCTTTGCCGCTGCCCTGGATGAACGCAGCACAATCCTGGCCATGTCTGCTGTGTTCCACCAGAAGGCAGAGCAGGTAAGACCCAAGGCCTGTGGCAGGTGGTGGGAGTGGAAGGCATGTGGGAGCAGGGCACAGCAGGGTAGGAACACACATACATTCTCCATAGAGAACCCTGAGATCCCATTGAATGGGTTTGGTAATAAGCCTTGTTCTGTTCTACATATACAAGGAACATGGGTAACTTACGGCTCTACTTTTCACATAAATAGGAGAGGGTTCAGAGAGGTTGCATTCTGCTTGCAAGTGATGTGTGTGTGTGTGTGTGTGTGTGTGTGTGTGTGTGTGTGTGTGTGTTGTATATGAATGTGTATGGTGTGTTTGTGGTGTGTATATCTGTGGTGTGTGTATATATGTGTACGTATGTGTGGTGTGTGTATGTGAGTGTGCTGGTGTGTGGTATGTGTGTGTGTGAGTATGTGTGTATGGTATATGAGTGGGTATGTGTTTGTGTGTGGTGAGTGTGAGTGTGTGCATGTGTGTGTGTGCTGTGTATGTATGTGAGTGTTGTGTGGTGTGTGCATGCATGTGTAAATATGTGTGTATATGTGTGTAGTATGTGTGTATGGTATATGTGTGTGGTGTGTATATGTGAATATGTGTACGTGGTGTGTATGTGAGAATGTGTGTGTGTGTGTGTGTGCATGCACATGTATGTGTGTGTATGTGTGATAGATTAGTGTACTCTGAACAGAAACTAGAGGGATGTAAGAGTGGTGGTCTAGGTTCTGAGAGCAGAGGAAACTGTGTTTATAGGAAGCATGTGTTAGGTACGTGCTGTGGATAATGAGAAGTTAGTAAGACTGCAGTGAGTGGGAACATCTGTTGCTACCTGCAGTAGCTACCGGGGCCCGTTTTACAAAGAGGAACATTGAGCCTTGAAGCACAGGCCCTGCCCTGTGGTTTGTCAGGTCCTGGCTCAAACCAGCTCCTAGAAAATGACTGGTCAATTTTTTTCGGAAACTTTGTGAGTTAAATTGTTCAACATTGCCACATGCTACACTCACCGCTTGTTAGAATCTGCACTTGGGGTTATTTTTATGCTCTCTATGATGGCGATCCTGTAGAGTTGTGCACTGCTGCCCGTCTCTTCCCAGTTCACACTCAGCGATGTCGCACTGATAGGTTAAAATGTTAAAAATGTGAGCGTTTGACACCATAGAAGTTGTCAGATCAGGGCTTGAGGATCTACTCCTAGAGTCTTAAGAAAATGGAAGGGTGTGTGTTTAAAAGCACACTCTTCAGATGCATATTGTCCATAACTATTCCAGTGTGAGTAGCATCTGAAATCCACTCACACGCATCACTGAGGGGCAAGCTTTGGTCTTACTCCCTAATGCAGTGTAAGCAAAGATATCACAGTGGTGTGTTGCAAACATTTAAGCTTGTCCCGTACTACCAACCATACATTGACTGTGGGTACAAGGGCTTCTCAGAAGGACCTGTGAGAGTACATTGGCTACAGGAAACTACAAAGCAGAGCACCCATATATGTACCAATCATTAAACACTTTCTCACACCCACTGATAAAATCATACGATCTCTGGGCTGTTGCGGCTTCAAGCCAGAAGTACCTGGCTTTGGTTCTTGCACGTTAAATACCTCTGACCTTCTAAGTTTTGTTCATGGTGTTCTGTTTAGGTAACTCACAGGTAACAGAGTTCCAGACACAGAATCCTATCTTAAATCCCTCCCACTAACCTGGAACCTCCCCCTAACATGGAAGGCAACAGCATGGGATCCCTGAAGCAGTCTTGACTTTGAGGCCAGACAGGAGCATTCTGTACCCAGCCCCCTCCCTATTAACTTTCAGAATGTCAAGCCCACCGTTCTGAGCCCCCTTCCTCTTCTCCGTGAAAGTCTGATTTTCATATTCACAGGTATGTAGTAAGTAGTGGTTGGTGCCTTCATAGGACCCCAAGAACACTGATGTTCAGCCTGTTCTGTCTTCAGCTCGATCACATGCTCACTTTATTCTGGACTTATCTAGTTAGCAAGGAATATTCAGTCCTTCCTGATGTCTCTGGCTTCCTTGCTTTAGGCTGGGACCTGCTACAGACTCCTATGAGAGAAACAGGGAAATCCCTTCATCCCCAGATGGCACAAGAATGCCAGATTTCTCCTGGGTTCTGTGAAGTTACCTGTGGGTAGAATAATAACCCAGTAGAAAGCTTCCCAGTATGTCCCATCGACACTGGATGGCACCTGGCAGTCTTCTAGAATTGCCAGGAGATGCCTGAAGACATACAGAATGTAAAACCAAGTGTAGCCACCAACAGGCCAGGGGCTAAGAGCTGACAGACACCAGGATAAGCCGTCACATATTTACAGAAGAAAACACGAGGCCAGACTGCGATGAAATGGAGAAGTTAAGGTGATTTGTCTTATAGCTTGGATTGGTTTGGGTAGAAACCAAGTTTATCTGTATCTACTGTAGTGGCTTTCCTCAGGATTTACCAGTCCTTCAGAGAGGTGGTAAACCATGCCTCTCTTTAGTTGGGGAGGAAAAAAAAAGAACAAATTCAAAACTATTTTTAAGCATTTATTTAGGCAGCTCTTTATTGTCCTCCTATGGGCTGTTCTAGGCAATGAGATAAAAAGGTATTTAGGCAATTAATTTAAATGGAGCTGTGCAACCAGGCGAGGGAATCACAGACAGTACCATTCCAGACTGTTGGGTGAAAAATTATTTGCATTTTAAAGGTGTATTTTTCCACCTAATAAATCTGAGCAGTTTTAGAAAGCTCACCCTTTGTGCAGGGGGAGCCATAGTTTTCTACGGTTGTTAATTTTAATTTTTAAACAATTTGATGTCTGCTAAGGTCTGTCTATACACCACATCCCAGGAGCCACTGCCACTGTAGGAACAGCATAGTCTGCCCTTCTTGGTTCTCTATGTCCAGCCCTCAGGAGCAGGGCTCAACGGTTCTGATGAGCCTTAATCTGTATACCCTATAGCAGGAGTCTCTGCAAGGTCCTGGGGGTGCTAGTGATCTCTCGGGATGTTCTGCTTCTCTCCCCATAATTCCCTGTACACAGGATGCAAACTCTCATTGTGTGTCATTCATCCCCTCTCATGTGCCCAAATGTGCAAGGGGTGCTAATTATCAGTGGGCTGTGCAGGTGCCCGTTCTTTGCAGATTTTTCATGGAATACCCTGTTGAACATTCAGATACATGGCCCAGTCCTGTGCTTTGTAGAAACTATACTTTCCAAATGTCTCCCTGACTGAACTCTGTACTGGGGTGGCTAGTCCAGCCTTCTGAAGGTTTTCCTGAAATACTAGAATTTCTTATCGATGTTGCCAACATGTCTGACCCTTGCTCCTCTCCAGTTTACTTATTCTCCATCCAATGTCCCTTACTCCCTCACCTGGCATCTCTTTCCAGTTTCTGTCAGGAGTGGATGCCTGGTGTAAGATGTGCAGCGAAGGTGGCCTTCCTTCTGAGATGCAGGACCTGGAGCTAGCAATCCATCATCACCAGTCCTTATATGAGCAGGTGACCCAGGCCTACACAGAGGTAAGAGCCAAAGAGACAACCACAGGGCTGTGTGTGTGTTGGGCGTGGGGCCTGGAGTACAGCCATGTGTGCTGTGGGATAATCTGGGTTGAATTTGAAGAAAAGAGAGCTTTCTTCTTTGGTATCCTTAGGAACTTTGACCCATGAGCTGTGGAGTCTCTACCCAGGGGCAGATTTGGTTTGAGCTTTTACCAGACCCACCCTGCTGCATATATGTTAGCTTTCTCCTCCAAATTCCCTGTTACCTTTCTCTCTCATCCCGTCACACGTACCCAGACACCTCTCACCTTGTATGAAGAGCGAACTTTCTCCTGAGGGAGGAAGGGTGTGAGGAAGCAATGCCGACCCTTCTATGCTTGCCTTCCTGTTGGTAGAAGAACGTGTAACACCAGCACTTACACCCTAGGAAAAAGCAGCTCATTGAACAAGCCCCACTCACTTCCTAGAAGAGCCAGGGGAAGTCCGAGCATGCAGGAGTAGGAAGCTGTCATTTGTGCCAAAGGCAAACTGAATGGCCGTTCCATTGAAAACAATCGAAGGTGGGAGACGCTGAAGGGTGCGAACAGGAAATTTGTAGGACGCTCCCTCCCAGATGAAAGGAAATAGCCACGCGTACACACGTGTGCAAATATACAGGCATGGATGCTTGCTGACTGGCGTGGATTCCAAGGAGAACAGGCTGAGGGAAAGACAGGAGGGTTCAGAAGCCAGCTGAAGAGAGGAGCTGATCACAGTCACAGCTGCCATCTCTCCTCTGGGCAAGGTCAGTGAGACGTGCTCATCACAGTGGCTCCCCAGACTGCCTGAATCTGGTCGCTCTCAGCTGGCTGTTAAAGATGCAGGGTGGAATAAAAATGTCCAAAAATGGGGATTATCACATACATTTTAATAACAGTTGTTCCAGGTGAGTTTGCATGGTCAGTGGAAAGGCTTCACCACAGTGAAGACAGTTTAAATCTTGGGGTCTCTTGCTTGCTGGATGTGTGGCCCCAATCAAGTAGCTTTCGTATGCTGAGCTTCGGGTTCTTCTGTGAAGTGAAGCTCCTGAGTAGTCTCAAGGGATATAAGGCTAGCATGCGCCATGTGCCTGGCCAAGGTCTGACAGTAAGGCAGACTACATACGTAGTCTTGTCAGTATAGGAAGCACACTGGCTACTTTTGAACTAAATCAAATCCCAGCAGCTCTGATCCAAATGGACCCTAGGCTTTGTCTTATGACAAGGCTGTGCCTCTACCCATGGCCCACAGATCTCTAAAGTTATTCTTTGTAAAGTACAAAAGTAGAGAGCCCATGAGGTTCATACCTGTACACCATTCACTCATATCCATGGTACAGGGGACATTGACATACGAACAGACGGACTGTTTCTCGAATCTTCTCATGGATTTGGGAGGTTCCCCTCAGCCTCTACATATGTGGAGACGAAGACACAGAGATGGATCTTATGTTGATTTGAGTCTCTAGGACTTAGCCACTGTCTTCACCACCCATCTCTGAGCATAACCTCGAGAAACAGTATTGGTTCAGAGTCCCCCATGGAGACCCGCCCTAGCTTCAGCACTAGGGTATCACTGTTCACATCTCTGGAGGGGATCACCTTGGCGTTGTCTATGAGCTGCCCCTCCCTCACCAGGGCACTTCAGAGGTGGAGAGAGAGGGCGGGGCGCATGGGTGGGCAGGGATGAGGCCCAGGGGTGGGTGGGGATGCTTTCCTCTTTTGCTTCACCCTGATTCTACCACATCACTTCTTTTAACCCCAACACATGTTTGACCCCTCCCCCCCCATAAGAAGAATGTAGCTGCTTCTGTGTTCTGGAGTTTTCACGTAAGACTGAGGAGAAGAGGGGGAGGCTGCAAGGCTGGGAAGGGCTCCTGACTCATCACACACAAGCTAGGGAAGCACGCCTCTATGTAACTTTCTAGTAGGAAAAAAAAACCATCTCAACTCCACACCTGCTTCAACTCTGATTCTAATCCAATTAATCTGGACTTGTAAAATTTGTGAGGTTTCTAGTATCCTCTGTGTCAAGAGGCAGAGACACACATTCGATGGGAACTCTACCAGGCACTGCAGGGCCAGTGGTGTTGATCCTACAGTGCCACCCCACAGAATGAGCAGTGCTTCTAATTGTGGTAGGATTCCTGGGACAGGAATGACAGGGATGCAGCCCCCAATGCCACCAGCACTGAGGGTGAAGTTGGAGAGTCCAGGAACACGAATGGTGTATCCAAAATCTGAAGGTCCTTACGTACCCTGCATAGTCTAGAAAGATGGATTTCAAGAAAAACGGGGGTTATATAGAGGGAGAGAAAAGGGTAAAAGAACCAGTAATGATCAAGAAAGAAAGTGAAATGAAATCAAGAAGAAAGGTAAAAGAAGTGGTAGAGATGAAGATGTAGTGGTAGGCAGGGCCCTGTGCTAACTCATTCAGTACCCGCCACCACTCTGTAAAGTGTGTGCCACCATTACTCCCCCTTTACAGACAAGGGCACTGAGGACCGGACCCTCATTAATATATCTAGACACTCAGGACCAAGCAGAGAAAGCTGAGGAAGAGAAAGCAAGAGAGATTTAGGGTGACAACACATGTGTCTGTCTTTCTGACATGAAGTTCTGCCAGCTGATGTAGTCAGAGTCATTCAAAATACTCAGAAAGCATCTTCTGTGTGGCAGGCCCTGCCGTGCACACTGGGGGAAGGACTGAGAACAAGGCAGACTCCCTGCCCGTGTGCAGTCGGCTATGCTTGGAAGTGGGAGACAGGAATTCATATAGAGCTGGCTAGCGGCCTGTAGCTCCCCTCCCTCTCTCCACCCCTGATGGTCCATTCTTCTCTGGGCTGTAGACACTGTGGCTGGCACACTCCTTGGCTGGGATGAGCCTGTGAGGACTGAGGGTATCAGGTCTCATCAGGAACCCCTGGGTAGATTCCTCTTGCCTCTCTCAGGTCCTGCCTGCTTCTGTTCTCCCTTGCTCGGGGCCCTTGACCTGACCTTCCCCCCCTTCCTGCAGGTCAGCCAGGATGGGAAAGCATTACTGGATGTTCTACAGCGTCCCCTGAGTCCTGGGAACTCCGAGTCCCTCACAGCCACAGCCAACTACTCCAAGGCGGTACACCAGGTGCTGGATGTGGTACACGAGGTGCTGCACCACCAGCGGCGGCTCGAGAGCATCTGGCAGCACCGTAAGGTGCGGCTTCACCAGCGGCTGCAACTGTGTGTCTTCCAGCAAGATGTGCAGCAGGTAACAGGCTCTGTGCCCCACATCCCACCCTCCATCTCGGGGTGCTGAAAGCTCAACCCCTGACCTGGTTATCAGGCTCAAGGAGGTCTGCATTGGTAAAGGGAACATGGCTACTGAGCCCCCTGCTGTTCCTCCACCCACTGCAGGAGAGGAAAACAAGACAAACAACGGGCCTTGTTAATGGCGTGCATCTGGCTAAGCACTTCTAAATAGTGTCAAATAGCTCAACCTCAGTAGCAGCTCCTTGTAGTCAGGTAACACATGTCCTCTTCATGCAGGTGGGGAGATACTACACAACTCTGGTGTTGTGGGTCCTTTGAGCACTTCTGGAGAAGGACTCTACGGAAAGTGAACTCTTATCTTGTCTTAGTCAGGGTTTCTATTCCTTCACAAACATCATGACCAAGAAGCAAGTTGGGGAGGAAGGGGTTTATTCAGCTTATACTTACATGCTGCTGTTCATCACCAAAGGAAGTCAAGATTGGAACTCAAGCAGGTCAAAGAGCAGGAGCTGATGCAGAGGCCATGGAGGAATGCTGCTCACTGGCTTGCTTGCCTCTCCTGACTTGCTCAGCTGGCTTTCTTATAGAACCCAAGACTACCAGCCCACAGATGGTACCACCCACAAGGGGCCCTACCCCCTTGATCACTAATTGAGAAAATACCTTACACCTGGATCTCATGGAGGCATTTCCTCACCTGAAGCTCCTTTCTCTGTGATAACTTCAGCTTGTGTCAAGTTGACACACAAAACCAGCCAGTACATGTCTTGATCGAGGATGGGGTGTGCTGACAGAGTAGGGGTGGGTGTTGTCATAGTTTTCGGAATTTTTTATTGGGTTCTTATATCTACCTCCCTTTCCACCCTTATTCCACCCTAATCCCTTATAACACCCCCCCCCCCAACAGAAGGTAGAAGAGAAAGAAGGTTAGAGGGAAAGGGGGCATGGACCTCCTTAGACTACTACTTCCTGCTGGTTAGGAACATCCGATTCCTTGGGGGCAAGTCCAATCTCCATCGTCAGGATATCTCCAACCAGCAATCCAGCAATAGCAAATGCGGGGGCATTGGGGGAGCAGGAGCTACCACAGGCCCTCTCAGGGACATTTATATCCTCTCCAGAGTCCTCAGAATTAAACTATCTGCAGCTGGCAAAAATCACAACCCCCAGAGCACAAGACAATCATAGTTGCTGTGTACAATCTGTAGCAGCCTCATATCCCACACCTGGGATAAAAACAAAAACATAATCACATAGCATAACTGGGTTTTTAAAAGAAACCGAAATTCTTACTACAGGTGGGGCAGCAAATTAGGGCTCTTAGATTATTGATTAATGATGCTGGAGCTTTGAAACCAGATTTAAAAGCAAGTAGATCCCATGGTTAGAGGTCATGTTTTTTGTCTTTGTCCGCCTTTTCTGTTATTGTGCTAGTCCCTGCTCGTTCATCACTTTAGGTAATAATGAGATGGTTGTTTCTGACTGTAACAGTATAGCCATGCCACCAATGCCCATCCAGAGGAAACTGCCCATTTTTCCCCCTTGTGTTTTTCTGTTTCTCTGTCCCTGAGGACCCTGGGAGCTTTGCCCAGAGGATCATACACTGAGTAGGAAAGCTGAATAGAATCTGGACCCAAGATCTAGGCCAAGGTCCTCTCCCTCTGATTCACTGTGGAAGCAGGGTGAGACGGGTGGATGCAAACACCTGTTGTCGGGCTCCTGTAGCCATGGCTACATGAGGAGTTTCAGTATGTGACACAGGACGTGCCAGTTCACTTTCCTTCCATTCTCCTGTGCTGTTGGGTGAGCATAGTTGACAAAAAACAAGATAGCATGAGAGTGAGAGCCTGGGCACATGTCCTCACCGCTCCTGCTGACAAGAGTCTTCACCAGGTGCCCAAGGTGGACAGGATAGGGACCGTCCTTATCATTGTTACACATCCCACATCCTAGGAGCCGGGGGGTCGGCTTGACTACAGAGGCCTTCAGGTTTGCTCTTCCTTCTTGGGCTCTCCTAACTCCCTTGTGGCACCCCTTCCTGACTGACATATGATGGAGTCATCAGTCCCCAGGGGTGAGCATGGCTGATGTGCAATCAGCTCTGAGACCTGGGGCTAACAGGAAAGGAGAAGTAGATGAGTTAGCTGCTGGCTCAGGTCATCTGGAACTGTCTGGAAAAATTCATCACCCTGAACTCAGAGATCAGGGGAGCTGTCTAGTCTGCAAGTGAGAGAGATGAGTGAAGTGCCAGCCCCACAGGGGCAAAAGATGGGTGTGGCCACATCCATAACCTCTCTGTGACTGGCCAAGATGACACTGGTCACCAGTACAAGTGGGATAGTGTGCTGGGCTCCTCCTCTGCCTCCTGCTGTAGAGTTGCAGAACAGTTCTGGGGATGGAAGCGCGTCCCACGTGGATTCTCTCAGATCTGTAGTCATCAGACTTTCTTGTGGCCACATGGCATCTCTACTAAAAGGGAGAAAACTGTAATAACAATGCGTATGTAGCTATTCTACAACATCTTAAAAACAAGCGTCTCAGTTTATCATATTGTTGGCACCGTGGGAAAGCGGACAGAAGACTGGGAGCTGAGTGTGGATGTTTCATGATCACTGAACTCTCAGAATGGCCAGCCCCACTGTCCTCTTTAGGGGGTGCGAATGTGACTTTTGAGAGCATAACTGTTCAACTGTTCGCTCAGCATCCGCTTGCGTCATCACTGGCCCACTTCTCGGCACATGTAGACGTGCACAGGTGGGAGAAACCCGAAAGTAAGGCTGAGTCTCAGGTGCCTGCCTGACAGCCAGTCCATCGTTTCTGCCTGGGGAGTGTCTGAACTCACAGGCGTGAGGGTCGGAGTGATGAATGTAGTCTTCTGTCTCTTGACTCCCAGCCTTGGATGAGCTTGTCCTTGTTTGGGGATACAGACTACACAAGTTATTTCCCTGCTCCAGCCTGGTGTGAAAGTTTGTGCCTGAAATTCTAGCACTTACGATGAAGAATGTAAGGCCATCTTGAGCTACATAGTGAGTTCAAGGCCAACTTGAGCTACGTGAGGCTCAGTCTTAAAAAATGAAATCTTGATCACATACTGGCCATTGAGTCATATAAAAACTGTGTCTCATTCATTCCAGTCTACTCAAGAACAGAAATCAGGATTTCTTTCTTTCTGAGTTATTTACAGCTTTTAGCTGTGTCTACATTAAGCTTGGGTTCTCTTTATGTTTGATGAGTTGACCAGGAATTATCAGAAGACCCCCTTCACTTGCTTTTGTCAAGTGACTACTTAGCCCTCCCTCACCCATGCAGTAGGTGTTTTATTGATGAGCGACCAGCCAACAAGACTCTGATAGAATAGCTTCAAGTTCTCGATCTTCATGGCCCAGGATGAGGACACAGGGGTGTAATCTCAATGTTCATGTGTGCATGATGCCCACTGATTATTCAACAAGTTCAGATCTCCTCCATGGGCCCAGACCTGAACTGAATACTGGTGAGATACCAGGTTAGTTAGTTAGAAAGATACAAGAATGCAAAGCACAGGTCTACCAGAGCCTGCCCATCAACATGCAGGGTGACTGAGTATTAGTGCACCACTGTCAGGCCAAGGCGTCAGGGTCGACGTCTTAAAGGAAGAGAGAGGTCTTTGAATCCTACACATAGTCTGGACCCAAGGTAGCTAAGCACATTTAGGATTCAGAGATGTTTTCTCAGAAGCCCACATGGGAGGCTCATGTGCAAGTATCATCAGCCAGAGCAAAGCAGAATAGTAGACACCAGAGCACAGGCTCACGAGTCAGTAAATCCTGTTTCTCAGCATATCTGATCTCTGTGACCAGCAAAACATAGACAAATCACTGCATCCCATGATGTTTCTGGGGTTTTTTTTCCCCACTTCTAAACCCCACTTTTAAAACAATAGCACCTTCCTCACGATACAGAATCAAACACAGTAGCTGCCTGCCACATAATCACATTCTCTCCATGGTCCTCAGGTGCCCCCTGGTGCTTGTGCTGTTAGGGACTCCCCAGCATCCGCTGTGTAGGTTGACTGATAAAGGACTCCATTTCATTCAGTGACTAAATTTCAAAGCTCAACACAGCCAGCAATCAAAACAGCCAGTCAAACTAACTGTATAGTTGAGGGAATTGAGTCCCAGCAATGTCAAGTGACTTGGTCATAACCACACAGCTAGGTTATGGTAGTGCCAGGAGCAGAAAGTAGGCAGTCTATCCACATTCCAGGTATCTTAGAAAAAGGCTCAGGAGAGACACAAGAAGATAGAAAATAAGACTGAGGGGACAGAAAGATGCACATTATACAGGGAAGACAGACCACATGCCCCAGGCAGAGACACAGATTGACAGGCAGTGAGTAAAGAAAGAGGAAACAGACTCAAAGATGGAAGCCATTAAGGCAGATGTAGCTGCAGAGGAAGGAAACAATGTGCAAACTGCAGACAGAAGAAAGAGCCAGAGTCTCCTAATGGGATGACGGGAGAGCGAGCCAAGCTCTGCCTGTCTGCCATCTTGCCCCAGTGCCGTTTCTGGAGTTAGATCTTTCCCAGGTAGGAATATTTTGCCCTTTTAGGCTTGAAATCATTGTGAAGCAGAGATGTGTAAGCCGAAGGTGTCAGTGGGAGAGATTCCATTTAAACTCTGGCTTCTATACCTGGCCTGGTTCCCTTCTCTTGGTCCCCACAGGTGTGTTCTCAGCTTTCTTTCTCCCTGCTGGGTTGTGGGAATGTTGGAATTTGGTAAAACTGGAATTTGGCTTCATTAACTGAAGAAAGAGAAGGTTGCCTGCTATTCAGTCTGCGTGGATTTTTTCAGGCTTTTTTTTTTTTTTTCTCAGCTTATCGTAGAATCATATTGAGCAACAGCCATAAAATTAGTTCCTGTCAGCATCAGGCATGAAAGCAGTCCCTGTCAGCATCAGACATTCTCTACCTTGTGCCTTTTATGGTCCTGTAACTCCTCTGGCTTCCTGGGTATGCAAAAGCCCACGTAGACCTCATATGGTTGGGAAGAATGGGAGTAACTAGACAGCGATTCTTTCTGGGAAAACTAAATCGCTTGTGTGTTTTCTTAGTCAGAGAAACTGTTTTCAGAGAACCCAGCAGGTCAACTTGTTCTGCCTCCCTTTCTTCCTTGCCTGTTTCTCCTTTTGTTTAATGACCCTAGAAAGTGCTTTTTGGACTGTCTACTTATGCTAGAAGTTTGAAGCCCCTGCTCCTGAGAAGACATATGCACCTTCGACTCACTAGTGACACACAGCTGTCTAGGTTCTAGCCAGAAAGCAAAAGAATGATGAACTGGTGGAGTCCAGCATAGAGCTCCCTCTGGTGATGGGGTGAGAGCTGCACAGGTTCTTGGTGCGTAGGCAGAGAGCTTGGAGCAGTGTTCTTAGGAAGGTCAGAGTGCAGAGAGCTAAGCCATACACAGGCAGAGCAGAGGAAGGAAGTCTGGCCATGTGCCCACTGCAGGCCGGAAGACGGGTGTGTTCATGGTGGTGTAAGTGGGGAACTGGCACCTTTGAGGCTCCCATGCCTCCCCTTAAAAAGAACAGTCTACTCCTGTAAGCTAACAGGGGGTGGCATCAAGATTCAGCTGGCATGGTGGCAGTGTTCTGACTGATGAAAGATACTATTAGAACCAGACTCCCTGAGCTGCACAGGAATCTTCCTGTGTTAATTTTCCTGGTGCCTCATGTGGAAAATTATAGATTTTACTTTGTTGATTTTGTTTGCCCAAAAAAAAAAAAATGCCTGAAAGAGAATTGTGAGTATTTTTTAATTACAGATAATCAGTCATTCATTAACTGTAGTGACTATTAGCTCCCTAATCAGACTAAGTGAGTTTAGCCATTGAATATTCCACTTGGCAGTATTATGTAGTAAAAGTTGCCTTGAAAATGATCAGCAAAAACAAAAACCGCAACAACAATAAAATATGACCAAAACATGACGAGTCTGGAAACTAGCTTTTCCTGCACAAGGAAAGATTAAAGTCTAGGAAGGAAAGGCTCACACACCTTGTGCACACAATCAGATCTTAGGATACACATATGAGGAGCTGTCAGATTAGATTAGAAATGGACCAATTTTATGGTAAGAACATTGGGAAGAAAGTCAAACATCAAAGAAAAGATTAGTTCCAACTCTTGAGTCTAAATTATCTATAAAAGGTACATTGTTCAGCGCTCCGGAGTCACCGTCTGTGTGAGGAATATGATCAGACACCTAATCCCTTCACTCGCCTCTTCCTATTTAATCTCCCAGTACCATGAGGTAGGTGGCAGCTTGGTCTCCATTTTTCTGAGAAGGAAATTGAAGCATAGACAGATTAAGTCAACTCACTTCTGATCCAACACCTGATGCAGGTTAGACTCAAACCCAGGTCTACCTGATGTGGGAGCTCATGCTGTTAGCCTACACTGCAGCACCATGGGGGGGGGGGGGGGTAAGAATAAGACACGCCCCGGCCTAGGGGGTTATCATTGAGTGTGGAATGCCACTGATCAAAAGAGCCCTGGGGGAGGACTTGGTTCCACAGTGAGATTTTTCCAATGTTGTGTCCCTACTGGCAGCCTAAGACTGATCTTCAAACTAATGTGCCACAAAAACAGCCACACTCACTCCCTGCCACTTTTCCTCGTGTCCCACCGTTTAAGAATCCCTCTCTACCCCTCGTTATACACACTACAAGTTACCCTTAGACGCCCGTTCCCAGTTCCCATTTCTCACAGCCCATGTTAACCCAGCCTTGCTGGTTCTGTCCTTTGTAGCATATATTAGAATAAAACTCACTTGCCTGTGGCAGTAATTAGCACCTTAAAATTTCTCACTTAAATTTTTAGTGGTGATAATCCACTCATTCAGACATTTTCAAGTATAAAACACGTGATTCTTTAGGCAGAATGGAGTCCCATCCAGGGTCCCAGGAGGCTTAGCTGAGGATGTGAAAGGAAGGAGGGAGGAGGTCAGAGTCGCTTTCTGACCGGAGTGAAGATAGGGAGACACTCCTATCTCTGTTCTCACCTTACTGGGCATGCTCCACCCTTCTCCCCCAGGAGGAGGGAGGCAGTGGGTGCCGCTTCTCTGCATTTTCTTGGATGCCGCAGGTTAGAGCCTGGCTGCTTTCACGTTCATACCCTTCTTCCTGGGGTTTTCATGCTCCTCTTGTATCTTCTTCCTCTGGATCCCATTTTTCATCCTACACTCACCCTGCCCTCTATACCCTTCTTTCTTTGTGCCTTGCTTCTTGTTCCCACCACAGCCATCTCCCACGGTGTTACCGTGCACACGTGTGTGCCTGCATGCATGTGTGCATGTATGTGTGTGCGCACTCGTGCATATATGTGCTTGAGTGTATGTGTGTGAATGTATGTGTGTATGTATGTGTGTGCGCACTCGTGCATATATGTGCTTGAGTGTGTGTGAATGTATGTGTGTGTGCACTCGTGTGCGCACATGCACATTTATGTGTTTGAGTGTAGGTGTGTGTGTGTGCATCCGCCCACATGCATGTGTGTGCATGTGTGTTTGAATGCGTGTGTGTGTGTGTGTGTGTATTCTAGTGAAAACTCCGTCCTGACTGAAGAGTGATCCTCCAAAGATGATGACCTTGCAAGGCAGGCCCAGCACTTCCCGGGCCTGTTTGGGAAGCCTGTCAGAGTGTGGGAGACAATGAGAGGAGGAAGTCCCTTGATAGGGGGTCACTGACCCCTTTAGACTACCTTGATGAGCAGTTTACAACATCTTTAATGTCTTCAATATATTTTTAGTTATGTCACGAGTAATGAAAGTCACTTCCTGTGCCTGGTACATCCTTGGGCCTTAACATACTGATTCCAGAGCCCTGGGCACCAGGCTAAACTTTGTGTTGTTACTAAAAGGATTCTGAGCAAAGGTGAAACAAAATCAGAGTGAAGGTAGGTCTTCTGAACTTGGAAGTAACTCAAGTGGGCTGGGGTAGAATAGGTCATGCACGGGGGACATGGTAACGGAGTGTGGCAAGCTTGAGCAAGGGTGACTGGGCCCTGTGGGTCTGAGTTCATTCCTGTAAAAAATACTACACAGTACTGTCCATTTTTTTTTAATAGAAACAAAGGAGGTGTCAGGTGTACATATAGAATTAAAGTCATTAACGTCATCTCAGTGGAGTAAGGATATTTTCCAAACACCCTTTAGGATACAATTTCGTAATTTTTGATTCAGAATCTGGGAGTGAGTAGTGCCTATACTTTAAAAGAATCCCAGATGATTTTGAAGTTCAGAGCCTCTGACAACAGTTTCAAGCCTTAGTAGAAGAAGGGGGAGTTCATAGCTGACACCAGGATAAGGAGAGTCTTTCAGAGAAGTGCCAGATATGCTAACTTCAGCCCTGCCTGGGAGGAAGCAGTGTGGGCTGGCTGAGATGGCAAGGCTCTGAATGAGATGACAGAGACTTGAGGTCTTCGGGTTCTCAGATGCCTTCCACGTGGCATGGATCTGTCAGGAGGAAGAACGGCAACTCTGAAGGGAAAGACAGAGACTGAGTTCCTGCTAATGAGCATTAGCTCCGCCCACCCAGAAAAAAAAACGATGGCTTCTCCCACCATAGCAGGATGTTTATTTTGATCATACTCATTCCTAAGAGGGGACAAAGAAACAAAATGAGTTCCTGGTAATTGAGCACTTGAAGTGATGCCTGCCTGCTCTCTAGTCACAACCTGATTGGTGCTTGTGGTCCTGGCTCGTCCCCTCTGGAAACACTGCTCAGTATACTGTGCAAATAGGCCAGAATAATGATTTGGTGAATTCTTTTGGGTGTTCTTTTACACTGTGTGTACTTAAGCCTTTAACAACAAACCGTATTGCAGAAGCCTGCTGGTGCAGTCGCATCAGAACGATGGCTTTCTGAATTGATGGGGTGGGGAGCCAGGGCACTGGCAAATACAAGTTGGGAGGGAGGAATTCTTTGGTATTCTAGAAGCTTCAGATGCCATGCTTGTTTTACCATGGACCAATTTACTAGAAGAAATTAAAAGCCTATTTTTAATAAGGTGATTTATCAAAGCATCCCAGATAAGGGAATCACAGGGTTGGAATTTTGAGTCCATATTTGACTGCAAAAGGTCCCCATCTCCTTTTATGTTTTTTGGTTTTTTGTTTTTTTTTTTTTTACCTCTTATCATATAGGAAGTGCTAAAAACACATTTCTTTTAGTTCACTTGATCATTTATTTAGCATTTGAGAACACAACAATGAACTGAAAAAGCCCTTGGCCACATGGCGTTCATACTGTGGGCAGAAATAAAACAGGGATCAAACCAAACAAGCAGGTACATATTACGGAGCCATGTGAAGGACTGTGGGAGTAGAGCTGAATAGCAATGCCACAGGAGTGGGTTTAAGAAGAGGGTCCGGGTGTGTGGGAAAGGACTACAAAGTCCTTGATATCAAGATTACCTTCTATTGTTCAGTTGTGTTCCAGGTCACTGTTCAGTGATGCTCAATAATTTTCTTCAAAGGGGTGTTCCCTCCTCCTTGGCTACTGGAAAGGACACCCTCCTGCCTTGAAGAACATTTCATCTTGATTGTACGTTAGATGGAAGAGACACAATTGGACAGAAAGAAAGGGGTGATTAAGAAACCATGCATAATTGGCTCCCAAATCTGGTTCAGGATGTGAGCATCTCTTAAGAAAAGGCTGTTCTGAGCAAGCATTTATTTTTGGTTGAAATGTCAGGGCAGGAGAATGCAGTGGGAGTTTTCCAAGTTGTTATTAGATTGTTTCGTTGTTGAAGTCCGGGCTACTCTAGTGACCGAGCAAAATTAGGCTTGTCTGGAAGAGGGTTGCTCAACAGAGAGAGCAGAAGTCTTAGCTACAGAGGAGTGGCAGACTATGGCCGTAAATATCCATCACCCATTCCCGAAGCAGGAGGTACAGGCAAAGGTGCTGTGTGGTTAGAGAGAATCGGATTCAACGTGAAAGCCCCATGTTTCTTTCATTCTCCTGCCAAGTGGGGCAGTGACAGGGATAGGGAAACACAAAGAGGCAACTCTGAATGCAGACTGTGAACGGTAGGAATATGGGGGTGGTAACATCTGCCCCTGTAGGTCTGCACTGGGGCATCAGTTTGAGTTCAGTTCAGTTGGACACAAACTAAGCAACCACTAAGTGTTGCATGCTGGTCTGTGATGTGCCCTGAAATTATGAGACAGTTACAGTCCTGTGGGAGAGGCAGGTCTGTGGGCCATGATTGTGGAGGATTTTCTTCTATGTGTATTTTTAAATTTTTGTTCATACAGAGTTATAGGTTGTACGATGGTATTTTCATACCTATGTGGCCTTATACTTTGTTCTAATTAGTAATTGTGGTTCGAACAGAATCAAAGGATGGGGTGTGGTAGTTCATGCCTATAATTCCAGGACGTGGGAGATAGAGCAGAAAGATCCAAAATTCAAGGACAACTTTAGCTACATCTTGAGTTTGAGGCCAGCCTGGAGATGTAAGACATTGTCTCAAAAGCAAAAGCAAAAGCAAACTCATACACAGTCATGAGCCACCATCTCCTGGATAGGTCATCAAAAGATTGTGAAGTGTAGCTTAACATGTGACTAGGAGGGAGCTTGGGGAGCGAGACATGGGAGTACCAACCACATAGGCAGATCAAGGGAAGGAAAACACTCAGTGAGATTCCAGAGAGCAGGGCGTGGAGAGGGGAGGTGGACCTTCACTGGCCAGTCACAGTTTGTGGGATTTGGGTATTGAGTTAACAGGACACTCAAAACTACACTGCACTGAAGATCCCCATCAAGAGTAGGGTACCCTCTCCATTTAAGTCTAAGGCTGTTTTTAAAATGGACTTAGTGTGCCCTGTTTTTTTATTCTTTAATGGAGCCTCATACATTAACAATTTAATCATTTATTTTTAGCTCTTACTATGTAAGTTACATCTCTGAAACAAAAGGCACAGCTTGCCACATCAGATTGACAACTGTCACTAGAGGATATTTCCCTCTCAAGTTCAGGGTCACAATGGTCTCTGTCATGTGTGAACAAGCCAGGGTGTACGTGTAGAGAGAGGCTCTAAGACGTCTGCATCTCTGTTGGCCTACCGAGCTCCTTTCCAGTGACTGCCTCTCCCTCCTGCTCACCCAGGCTGTGCCCTTGGTGGCTTGGCCTTACTGCTTTCTCCTCTCTCACCACCACATTCAGCCACCAAATCCTGGCAGTTGTTTTTCCAAATCTAAGCCAGCCTGTGAGAACATCTACTCTGTCTCATTTTCCCGCCTCTCTTCCCTTGCTTTCCTCCAGTTGAGTTTCCATAATCAGAGCAGTAGCTGTTCCACAGGGATCTGATGATGTCTCTCCCTTTTGCAACCTTTCAGTGGATGAATAGCAGAGTAATTACTAGAACCTTCCATTCAGCTTACCAGAACTCTCTGCAGTTTTGTTCAGTTTTCTCTGGACCTATTTCCTATTCACTTCCTGCTTGAGCTATGCTTGCATCTTTTGAAAGTTAAGTCTTGTAACAATAAGGTAATTCCTATGGTTTCTTGAATCAAGCAAAATCTCACTTCTTCAGAGACCTTTCCCAACTCCATCTAGACAGCATTTGGCTTGTGGTGATTTTCATCTCTGCAATTGATGAGGAGTTATGTGATATAGTGACTGGGGTTTGTTAGCCCATAGACTGAATAGAGTCAGGACCACTCTTGACTGTCTGTAACCTCATATCTACCAGATAGTACCTACTTCTAAGGCACAGTAAGACTAGTAAATAATCATAGGAATATATGATTACTCATGTTCCATTCTTCTCTGCCTGTTTTTTGTTTTACTTTGTTTTTCAAGACAGAGTTTCTCTGTGTAGCCCTGGCTGTCCTGGAACTCGATTTGTAGACCAGGCTGGCCTTGAACTCACAGAGATCTGCCTGCCTTAACCTTCTGAGTACTGGAATTAAAGGAGTGCACCACTGTGCCCAGCTTGCTCAAGGACTCTTTAGATAAAAACAAAAAGACTGCATCTCCAGTGCTCGAAATGCTTAAATACCAGCTCAAAAGCCATCAACAGACCTGCACAGCTCTCATCCTACACAACCTGGACTATAAGTCATCATGTATTTTAAATATAATCTGACAGATGAGAAAGAATTAACATGGGAATACATATGAGGGATACTTTTATGCCTATTTAACTCCAATGGGATCCAGAGTTTGCCAGGAAGCCGATTCTCTTCATTCATTAATATTCAGATTCTGGGACCTGGCTCACTTAAACCAACTCACCAGAAATGCAGGGGTATCCAGAATTCTAGGGCTGCAAGTGAAACTTCAGTGTGTGGTGTAACTGTCAATACTGCTAGTGTCTACTGAGACGTACATTACCCTGCTGTAGGTATGCCTGTGAAGCTAGTGTACACTGAAGGCCACGGATCAGAATCAAGAGTTTATGGTCTGCAGGCATTACGTTATCTCGGTGGCTAAACTCCTCAGAGACCGGAAGATATGTTGCCTCCCTTTTCCTTGAACACATTCGTATTTGTGAAGCCATTTGTGAGCTGTATCCAGTGTTTTTTAAAGCTTTGGTTCCTTCTGCATTTCAAGGTGTCTATGCACCTTCCCACGTATCCCTTAGGAGACGTGTTTATTCTTACTTTAACACCTTGCTCCTCCCTCAACAGCCAGAGCCACTGCTGCTCTGAGGTTCAACGCTGAGGAAAACATTTTCAGGCTAAGTCGCTAGATTTTTAAGCCTGGGAGAACATGGAGTCTCTGCTACATTCAGCAAGATAAATACTAATAGCCTTAGGATGCAGAGACCTTAATTGATTAGCTTGGTGGTTGGTTGGAGAGAGGAAGCAGGAAGGCAGAGGAGCCTATTATCCTTGTGATGGCGTACCTTGACTACCTGGCTCGGGGTGCAAGACTGAAGGGAACCTCCAGGGTAGATATATGCCACAAGAGTGTGTGTGCAGAGCCCTGTGACTGTACTACTGCTGTGACATTTCATGGTGGAGTGAGGGGCGAGTGGCCTAGTCCTACCTCACTGCTATTGTCTACCTCATTTCTTCCCATTATAGCTGACTTTACCTGATGGGGCAGAAACCTTGAGGATGTTCGCCTATGTAGCCTCTGTTGCTCATTTAGAAAACTGGACTGGTATGTGGGAAACCCTGAATTCAATCCTCAACACCAAAATAATAACAAGTACTAATAAGTAAAAAATAATGGTTGACTAAGGCTCTAAAAACAAAAAAAGCAATGGGAAGCTGCTCTAGAGATCAAAATGGCAGAGCTGGATTTAGTTAAGGGTGGGACTATTCCATCGCCAATGACTTGTGTTCACGGTGGATTAAGCATTTCTATCTGGACTACTGATCTCATGGCCGTGGGGGCTGGGTAGTAAGTAAGGATTCGAGCAGTTGTACATGGTGCCACATGTCTTTCCTCCTTCTGAAAAGTCATTGTTTCTGCTTGCCTTCTCTGGCCAGGTGCTGGACTGGATTGAAAACCATGGCGAAGCCTTTCTCAGCAAACACACTGGGGTTGGCAAGTCCTTGCATCGAGCACGGGCACTACAGAAGAGACATGATGACTTTGAAGAAGTGGCTCAGGTATGATACTCTGTGTGTGTGTGTGTGTGTGTGTGTGTGTGTGTGTGTAGTCAAATAAGGGTTTGATATTGAATGGAAACATGCTGGGTTGATAGTCAATACCTGCTGGTCTGTCTTCCTGTCCTAATATAAAAAGGCCTGGTCTTCCCTTGGATGCCACTATGTAGACACCCTAGCTCAAGGTCTTAGACAATCTTCCTATCACTACAATCTAAAAAGTATCCTGTCCACAAGGTGGTACTGGCAGGAGGTTAATGTCATTAGACCCATCATCAGCTCAAGGTTTGTGCTTTGACTGTCATTGCTGATAAGTGGGAGCTAAACTCTACCCCAACCCTGCTTGCAAAACTGTGCACCATCCAAGCCCTGAAGGAAGAGATGGTGCCTGATTATCAGCCGTGTACCTATAGGCCAGATATGCCCAGAGAATGTTCTTAGAATCCCTTCCATCTTTAATTTAAAATTTACTCAATATCCAGTGTACTCAATATTTAGCTGAGCACACACATTTAAAAAGAGCACTGTTTTCTAATTTAGGCAGCGATATAATTTGAGTAGCTGGTTATTTATCTCTAGAACTTTACTCTGTTATATTTATCTATTGGGATATTTTCCAAGTAGATCCTGAAAACCTTCATCTTCAAGATGAAGTATTGCTGCACAGATGTTTTTGATGATTTGTGTGTTTGTTTGTTTTTAGGTATGATCACTTGCAGTGGGAAATAAAACTCTTAAGAATAGGGTTAGGGAGGATGTCCAAATGGGCCGTAGGGGTCAGAAATGGGACGTAGGAGTTGATGCACTAAAGTAGTGAGGATAACAAGGCTATACCTTGGCATATCACAGCTTTATCCAGAGCTGGCTGTGATTCCACATGCAGACAGCCTTCAATGTAGATGATACCCTGAGCATTGTGCAGAGCCTGAGCCGTCATCTTAGAAGGCAAGCAGTTATAGGTTCAAAAAGAGGACCCACCAAAAACCAAATAAGGACAGAGGAGCTATAGAACATCGCTGTGTCTTTAAGAGACCTTCCAAAACATGGAGGGGGCGTGGAAATGGCCATGATCATACAGGAGACAAAAAGCTCTGTTCAAAATTATCTAAACTCAGGCAATATGAGTGGTGGGAAAAGCACATGTGACAACCTAGGCATGATGACAGGCATATAAAACCATGCACCACTGTAGAAAAACTATGCCAATTCCTCAAAAAATGTAAATTATAATTATAGCCAGATATTCCCAAGAGGAGTGAAATAAGGGTGTCTGTACCCCATATTCCCAGAAGCAGTATTCCCAATAGCCCAATGGTGGGAACAGCACATATGTCACATTCATCAGAGGACAGACAAATGAGCAAGTATGATATATGCATACAATAAATTCTTCAGCTTTAAAGAGGGAGGAAATGCTAGCACATGATAGAGTGTTGATGAACCTTGAAGTCTTATATCAAGAAAAGTAGACCAGTCACAACGGGACACATATTAGATTGTTCCGCTCTTACCTAGAGAGCCTGATGTAGCCAAGTTCATAGAGACAGAAGAGAAATGTGGTTGTCAGGGAGTAAGAAAGCAGGGACATTACTGTGTCACAAAGTTTTGGGTTTGCAAAGTGAGTTCCTAAGATGTGGTTATGATGGTTGCATAGAGCTTTACACTTACAATTGGGAAAATGGTTTTATGTTGTATGTATTTTACCACATTTTTAAATATAATATTTGAGAATTTTGTTCATAGAATGTATTTTGGTTATATTCACCTCCTACTCCTCCCAGATCTGCTCTCTACCCTACACTGACTCTCAACTTCCTGTCTTTTGTTAACAAATAAAAATAAAACTCACTGAGTCCAATGTCCTGCCCACGTAGACATGGGTATAGGGATAACTACTGGAACATGTTCTACCTACCAGGTCATACCTTTAAGGAAAACTTGACTCTCTTCTACAGAAACCATCAGTTGCCAGTAGCTCCTCAGACAGAGATGAGGGCTCATCAGCCACACTCACCATGGTTTAGCACATTTTTAAAAATCTTCTTAGTCATATGAATATGCTCTGCAGGACAAACTGTGCTTGGTCAACATTGTGTGGACACGGGTGCTGTATAGGCTCTGATGAACAAGATACAGGCCTGATATAAAATATCTTGGTTGCCAGATGCTCTGGGTATCTCTTTAATCTATTAGAACCCAAGGAATGGAAGAGACGTGTACATCCATCTACAGCAGTAGCTTTCAGCCTTCCCAATGCTACGGCCCTTTAATACAGTTCCTCACATTGTGGTACCCCCAACCATAATAATACTCCACTGTCACTTCATAAGTGTATTGTTGCTACTGTATGAGCCATAATAATACAAATACCTGAGAGGCAAGATACCTGATATGCACCTCCCCGAAGGGTCGAGCCCCACAGTTTGAGAACTACTGCTCTACAAAGAGAGGAGCTGCTCTACCTGGAGTGGTCTCTTCGAGTAGAGCCATCCCATAGCTTTACTGTCCATGTTCTCCAGGCTGTCTTGTAGTCCAGAACCTCATTTTTCTGTGAGCATGTCATTAAAGCCACCCTCAGCCATGACCCAGTTCAACTTTCCTTGGTGTCTTCTAATTGTCTGTAATGGGCTATGGACCAAAAGGCATTTCCAGTCTTGGTTTGTAGGCCACAGGGGGACCATTGGCTTTTGTGTGTTGTTACATTCAAATAAGTCAGTGTGTACCACAACCCTGTTTCTTCTGACTCCTCCAGCAATGCCTGATACTCCTTACATGTGGAACAATGCATTCCACTTATCATAAGAGCTACTAGCTTAAATTCATCCTAAAGAAAGAATGTTTTGAGCTACGGCTAGATAATATCGGTCTTGCTTTATAGAAGACAACATGGAGACTCAGAAATCTCTTTAATGTGGCCGCATCATCTTGCTTCTCAGGAGCTCAGCTGAGATTATCCAGGTATATCAAGCTCCAAGAGACAGCTTTGTATTCTTGTTCCATCTTTACTGTATGTAGGAGCTGGGTATAAAATTCATTTCTCAGTGTCCATTGGCACACACAGTACGCATGACCAAAAGAAAGAATGGAAGGGTAAGGGTGTAGCAGTGCCATCCTGTTGGGCAGCCGCTGCAATTTTTCTCTGAAATAATTCATATTTCTTTACAGGGGCTCTCTGGTTAGACTATTTTTTAAAAAACTAGAAGGGAGTTCTAACCTCCAAATGGCTCAGGATCATGTCCTCTATAAAGAACAAGGTGGACCAAAAAGGAATAGGCAAGTGCCATGAAGTTTTGTGATCAAGTCAGTGAGGGTGGAAGTTGGAGTTTGAAAATCAGTCAAACCTGTTTCTTTGTCCTGTCCCCCACTCTGAATGATTTAAGCTGCTTAGCACTCTTTAATTGATGATTTATGTAAGAAAATCAGACAACAAGAAGAACAAATGGACTGTCAGTAGCTACCTGACTGAGACAGGCTTTGCTCTATGGAAAGTGATTACTAGGGGGATGGGCACAGAGCAATCCCAGCAGAAGTTTAGTCTTTTGCTTTTGCTTCTGGTCTCAGTTAGGTGAGGACTATTGGAAGGAAGTGTCAAAAAGTGTAAACTTCTTTTTTAAAATATAGACTCTCTCTTAAGCAACCAAGACTGATCTGGAACTTTCTAGTAGTCCAGGCTATCCTCAAACTTGTCCTCTGTTTAAGTCTCCTGAGTGCTGGGATTGTACATGTGTGTCAATGCAGAAAATTCTTGGACAATGATAGAGAGCCATGACAGACAGCTACAGCCCTCTCTCCGTGTTGTTTGGTGTTGCTGTGTAAGGATGGTAAAGAAGGATGTCACATAGTGAAGGCTGGCAAACTGCAGGTCACTTATAAGCAGTGTCCTGGAAGGCCCTTATCGTTCAACCTCACCTTCTTAGGAGACTTTTACATGAGAGGCGAGCTCTACGCATTCATTCTCTGTATTCAGGGGTTTTGGTTTTTTTTCTTTAGTTTACATTGGATTAGGGAGGGAACTACTATTATCTCTTGTGGTCCCCAGAACTTTGGTTTTCTGAAGGAAAGAGCAAGCACTCAAGTAAAGGAAATGACTAACCCTGAAGAGAGTTTGAAGGGCTGGAAACCCCCTGAACAAATGCATCTTCCCTCTAGGATGGTGGTAGTGTCTATGATTGGTCACCTTGAGGTAAAGACAGATAAGGCAACTGTTCAGACAGCTGTAAATTCTATGAAGAACCAATGTAGTAATCCAGTATTCAGCACTGAATGTTCAACTTTTGTGCCTAATAACTCTTGAATACATCTTAAAGAAATTCAACTTATTTGAAGAAAATAAAGGTTTTTAGGAGCCTTCAGCTCATCCTGCAGATGGCACTCTTTGAACAAGCTACCTAGAAGCTAAACCACAAGGAAATGCAGCAGTCCCTAGAACCTGCAAGAGGAGTGGGGGTAGGGGGCACTCAGTGTGCAGGTAGTGAGGGCCTAGGCAGGGATATCCCAGGGAGTCTGTGTCCACAGACCATGTTTATTGCTTTGTTCCTATAGAATACATGACACCCTAACACTGATGTGAATACCCTCTGACCCTGCTAAAAACACACAAAAACTCAACCCGAGTTATCCATTTACTCACCAAATGACCCAGCCATAGCATAAAGCAGGTTTAAGAGACATTTATATTCTTGAGGCACATTGTCTTTGGGATAATAAGCAAATATAAGATGAATTGTCTCCCTTCGTAGCATGATTATAAGGGATAGATGTGCCTGTGTCTTCCCAGGTAACAGACTGGAGTATACAGCTCTGCTATGTTGTCCTGTTGTGCTGCCATGTGGTAGGCAAGTGCTCAAATGCCCACAGCTGAGAGGGCAGCTGCACTGCCCTGTGAGTGGTCTGCTTTATAGTCTCATTATAGGAAAGGCCAGATTTTCTATAAGCTTAGGTAGCCCCACGTTAGAAGCATTTACATTTGAATGTTACCAAAAGTCTCAACACACCAAATCACACATGAGCAGCTAAGCACAATTAAGTAGTATTAGTGTAATATTTTGGAAAGAATAGATAACTTAAAAAATTACACAATGAAGAAACTCAGTCAATAAATCTCCATCTGGTGGTTTTGCTATATGATGCCCTGTATTTTTTTAATCTCAAACATGAGCAGAGTACATTTAAAAGTCCATTTTGCATTTGGGACAAAATAAAGTGTGTGGGAATGGACGAACTCTATTGGGTCAGCATGTCTTTAACGACCAGATATTCAAAAGTGTCATCAGTGAACTTGCAGTACTAAAGGCAAATAAGCCAGGGTTGTGCATGAAGATTATAAACCTGTGCCCTGGAAGCTGGCCACCAGCCATCATTAATATGTGTGCCCCATCAAGTCTCAGTGTTAAACATTGAGACATACAGTTCCTATAATCTAATGAAAACATAACAGGCACATTTTAACCCTCTTAAAAATTTACTCTTAAGAGAGGAAAAATTATTCACCTCTTTGGAGTCATCGAAGAGAATTGTGGGTGAAAGCTAGGCCTGGCATTACTTCATCTGGTGATCCAGTAAACATGGCTGCCATGGTTGCATGGCGACCTTTAGTGTCAGTTGCATCTTCTCTTCAGTTAACCATTTATAGCAGCCGCAAATGAAAGCAGGCGGCAAAGGTGGGAGAGCCTAAATAGAAGTCTTTTCACACTCCCGCTCCTTTGCAAGGATGAAAGGCTTTTAGGCAGATGAAAAACATTCCTGAAGAAGAAAGCCAAAAACATGCTTAGAAACTAATGTCATGAAGTTGGCAGCAGAAGGATATGAAGCAGCCTAGAGAAGAGGGGCTGACTTGCCCTTTGGATTTGTGTGACATTTCAGATGCATTCAGGATGTCTCCTCTGTGGACACCAGGAAAAAGTTATGAGCTTAGGCTGATGGAGAAAGGAACTCCTGACCACTCTTAGGGGAAAGATATTTTATGTGTGGGTAACACCCAACCAAGAGTTCTGAAGGTCATTTTGTTTATCTTTTATGTCAATAATTGGGGTGGGGAGCCTCCATTGAATATACTGTGGAAAGCTCATCATGCATCGTTATCAAGCCTGTGAGCCGGCCCCCTGGCCCCCTCTGTTCTACTTCCTGCATATTCAGAACACATTCCTGCTGTGCTCCTAATGCCTTTTACAAAGTGAAAGACTCTCAGGCACTAGGGTTTTATCTGTCTTTCCTGTGATGTAGTGACTGACAAAGAAGGGAGGCTTTGAGAGACAACTGGCCCTCTGTGTGAGGAGTGTTTTAGAAAGTCTCTGGGCTGTGTCTGCAGAGTGAGTGTGGTGCTCTCCTGACAAGGAGTAGAGCACAGCCTGTGAGGATTGGAAAGGCTGCCAATTGTAGGAGAATCCTGCTGATCTGTGTGGAAGGGTTTAAATGAATTTGAGGTGGAAGGGGAAAATAATCCCAGTAAATTATCAGAAATGCCTCAGGCCTCACACAGGTAGTGTGAGGAGAAAAAAGTCCCACCAAACAAAGCCCCTTCAAACTGTATAAACCAACATATGGCATATGCAGCAAGTAGCACATTTAAGCTTTTGACCCAAGAAGGCAAATACATCAAATTTCCCAGTGGCCTTAGTGGATCAATCTCTTAACTAGTAACTGATGAGTCTTGGTTTAAAACAAAACCATTCTAATAGTAGGAGGGAGGGTATATCAGGGAGTTCATGCATTCCATGTCTTCATAAGATCTATGGCCTGAGGGTAGTAAGAAATGTGAAGAAATAATGTGAAGACATAAGGAGTACATACACAAGCCATGGACTGCACACACAAGCCATAGACTACACACACAAGCCATGGACTGCCCACACAAGCCATGGACTGCACACACAAGCCATGGACTGCACACACAAGCCATGGACTGCACACACAAGCCATGGACTGCACACATAAGCCATAGACTACACACACAAGCCATGGACTGCACACACAAGGCATAGACTACACACACAAGCCATGGACTGCACACACAAGCCATCGACTGCTCCCTCAGAGAGAGGCAGTAGAAGAGCTGTTCTAGTCCTGGAGGGAAAGATGCTATTTTCTAGCTTCTCCTGGGAATTTTTTTTTCCTCCTTTTTTATTTTTGATACTTTCTGTACATTTCCAATGTTTCCCCTTTTCTGAGTCTCCTCTTTGGATACCCCCTGTCCCCTCCCCAACCCGCCTCTAGGAGGGAATTCCACC
>JAPYYD010000227.1:64674-129447 GCA_028551405.1 Uromys caudimaculatus | reverse complement strand
GTTCGGTCTTCTCATTGTGTCCTGGATTTCATGGATGTTTTGGGTTAGAAGTTTTTGCATTTTGCATTTTCTTTTACTGTTGTGTCGATGTTATCTATGGTATCTTCTGCTCCTGAGATTCTCTCTTCTATCTCTTGTATTGTGTTGGTGATGCTTACATCTATGACTCCTGATCTCTTTCCTAGGTTTTCTAACTCCAGGGTTGTCTCTTTTTGTGATTTCTTTATTGTTTCTATTTCTATTTTTAGCTCCCGGATAGTTTTGTTCATTTTCTTTGTCTGTTTGATTGTGTTTTCCAGTAACTCTTTAATGGATTTCTGTGTTTCCTTTTTAAGGACTTCTAGTTCTTTACCTCTGTTCTCTTGTGTTTCTTTAAGGGTGTTAATTTCTTTCTTAAAGTCTTCTATCATCATCATGAGAAATGATTTAAATCTGAGTCTTGCTTTTCTGGTGTGTTGGGGAATCCAGGGCTTGCTGTGGTGGGAGAGCTGGGTTCTGATGATGCCAAGTAGCCTTGGTTTCTGTTCCTTAGGTTCTTGCCCTTGCCTTTTGCCATCTTGGTAACTCTGATGTTAGCTGATCTTACTCTGTCTGGCTATGGCTTGTCCCTCCTGCAGGCCTCTGTATCAATACTCCTTGAAGACCAGCTCTATCTGAGAGGTGTTTAGGTTTGGAGAGCTATGGCACCGGGTCAGATCTGGGGTGCAGACAGAAACCAGAAGGATCTTGTCCCCAGCTGTCTCTTGGTTCCTATGTCCTGATGGCTCTGCAAGGGTCCCTCTTGATCCAGTGAGTTTGAACGGAAGTCATGGTTTTGCCTATGCTCGAAGTTGTGTCAGCACTCCTGGGATACCAGCTCTCTCCTGGAGCCCTGTGGCCCAGGCTGAGGTCTCCAGGTCCCGGTGAGCAGTGGTGCTTATCTTATCCCCACTCATTGCTTTTCCACCCTCCTGGGAGGGTGACTTTCTCCTAGCACTGCTTGTCTATGTAACCCTGGTTGCCCAGGCACAAGCTCCTGGGAGGGTAGCTTTCTCCCAGCACTAATTGGCTGTGGAGCTCTGGTGGCCCAGGCAGAAGTCTCCTGCCGCAGTCCCTGTGTCTCGCAGGTTCGGGGCAGTTCCTGGTGAGAAGTGGAGCTTATCTTGGCCCCACTCCCGGCTTTTCCAAGCTCCTGGGAGGGTAGCTTTCTCCCGGCGCTAATTGGCTATGGAGCCCTGTGGCCCAAGCTGGGGTCCCCAGCCACAGATGGAGGCCATTGGGTCACATCTTTTCATTCTCTGCATTAATGTTTAGAAAAGCACACTGTTTCTTCACACGCCACTCCAAACACAATTCCCTCCTCTTAACATTCCAACACTGAGGCATCCTTCTCCTTACAATTCAGAATGAGCATCCCTAATGCCGGAAATACTCCAGAACTTTTGAGCGTCAATATATTGCTATGTCATTCCATGTATAAAAGTATTTAACACATTGTATGAAATTACCTTCAGGGAGTCATCCTCCCCCAAGTACAAATAAGTTTTGTGTTTAAAGTTGGGCCATCACAAGATATTTCATTATGTATAGGTAAATATTCAAAAAATCCAAAACCCTCTGGTTTTCCACATTTCTCTAAGGTATACTCAGTCCACACTAGCCTCTCTGGAAGTTCCCAAGAGTGCTCACTGCACTTCTCTCTTGGTCTTGCAATCCTAAGGTTTCTGTTGCTGCATAACTAACAAATTACCATAACACACACTTACCATTTCACAATGTGTACCAGGAATTCTAGAATATCTTAGCCAATCCCCTGCTCACGGTGTCATGAGGCTTGTGATAACCTTGAAGCTGGAGCGCCTTCTGTCTCAACAAGGTTGCTGGCAGAATACCTTTTTCTAAGATAGGACTATAAGCCAATGCATATGTTGTAAATGTTGGTCAGCTGGACAAACTAACAATAACGAAAAGGTGGAGAGAGAAGGAAAATGAGCATGACAAAGACCACGATAAAATGTGTCATTTACAAAGTTTAAACAGGAGAAGAACTGGAAAGATGGCTCCGCAGTTAAGAGGTCCCATCGCTCTTACTACAGCAGTTGTTACCAGAATCCCTGTAAGGCAGCTCACAGCCATCTGTAACTCCAGCTCCAGGGGATCCAACATTCTCTTCTGGTTGTGTAGGCACTGCATTCACATTCATAAGCATAAACATGCACGTGCATGCACATATACAAATATTTTCTATAAAAGAAATGTTTAAAAAGTTGTATGCCATCATTCAGATGATTGTTAGTGTTAGATCTCTCATTTTTCCCACTAAATCCCATAAATTTCTGTTTTTCATGTTTTCCACCATAGCTGAACTTTCTTTGGAACATGAAGTAAAAGGTGAACCAGGGTTTTATGAACTACCTCAGGAGTGGTCAGAGGAAAGCTTTCCAGAAGAACATGACTCAAAAGAATCCTGGGAAGAAGAAGCAGACAACTTGGTCGCCTGGACCGATGGTCTTGATGAAGACTCTTTGAACTATGATAACTATGAAAGCATGGGGTACTATAGTAACTATGACAACTAACACACAAGGGCTTTATACACTGCCCAATTACAGTGCAATCCCAGGGAACAGTTTTGGGAGATGCTCAGAATCTGGCTTCTGCTCTCTGCTCCAGTTGATCTCATCTTTCTGGAAGCACAAAATAGAAAATACAAGTATATAAGTCAATGAATATGTTGTTGCTCTGGGTTTTTCAAACTCTATTCCTGTTTGGAACTGAGTTAGTCAAAACTGAGTGCTTACTGCAATGTTCTGTGAATGCTGTTATACATATTCTCACAATCCGTTGGGTACTGGAACTAAGTTCTTTTCCTTTTCCTTTTCCTTTTCCTTTTTCTCCTTCTTCTCCTTCCCCTTCCCCTTCTCCTTCCCCTTCTCCTTCCCCTTCTCCTTCCCCTTTTCCTTCCCCTTCCCCTTCTCCTTCCCCTTCTCCTTCCCCTTCCCCTTCTCCTTCCCCTTCTCCTTCCCCTTCTTCCCCTTCTTCTTCCCCTTCTCCTTCTTTTTCTTCTCCTTCTTCTTCTTTTCTTCTTCTTCTTCTTCTTCTTCTTCTTCTTCTTCTTCTTCTTCTTCTTCCTCTTTTTAATTTATATGAGTACACTGTAGCTGTCCTCAGACAAACCAGAAGTGGACATCAGATTACATTACAGATGGTTATAAGCCACCATGTGATTGCTGGGAATTGAACTCAGAACCTCTTAACCACCAAGCCACCTCTCCAGCCCTGGAACTAAGTTCTGACCAGCAACAGATGAATCAGGAAAAACGCTGAAGAAGAAAGGAAGGGCAGGCATTTCAGAGACTGGACATAACCCAAGTAGAGGGATCTGTGACTTTGTACCTGCCTAGGTTCTTGTGTCTTCTATTATCAAGAAAGGAGACACTACAACCACTCTTCAGGTTTCTTATACTCATATCTAACCATCTCCTTTGTTCTCTGTCTTTTTACTGCCTCAGCTTGTACACAGGCCATGACTCTTCTATGACACATGGCCTGCAGTCCTCCTTCCCTCAGCATATAAGTCAGACTTATCAATGGAAGCTGTCATTGCATTCCTTTCCTTTGGTCCATGTCACATTTTACATGCCGCACAGTAGAACCTATCCTTTGTTTATAATTCACTAAATGTAAGATTACCAAAACATCCCATACTGCATAGTACCGACAATGCTCACTGAGCCTCTCAGCTACATCTTTTCTTAAAATATTGGTTTTTATCTTTAAAATGTACATAAATGTTTGTATATGGGGTGTGTGTGTGTGTGTGTGTGTGTGTGTGTGTGCGCGCGTGCGTGCGTGGAGCTGGAGTTAGAGGCTACCTGACATGGGTCCCGGGAACTGTTTTCATGTCCTTTGGAAGAGCAGTACATGCTCTTAACCACTAAACCTCTCTCCAGGCCCTGGGCTATAACTTTGTTTATAACAATGTTTATTGCTATGTCATCACAGAGACTTATCTGGTGCCTATCTACCAACACATAGCCACACATGCGTATAAGTCCAACTCTGAATCTAACTACAAGGCAATCTCCTTTATTTCCACAAAAACTTTACCTTCATTGTTTGGAATTAAAGGTGTGTATTAAAGGCATTGCTGTATTCCAGCCAGAGGGATTAAAAGTATGTGCTAAGGCTGAGCCACACCACCAGTAGAAATAATTTTTTTCAGTAAATAACACAGTCTCATGGTTCACAGTGTGAGCAAATTATCTTGCCACACTGTAAATGAATCAGTTTGGGCTGGACACTGTCATTTTGACTACTTATGACTTTCTGTAATGGTCTCTTGTCAACTGCAAAGAGTTTTTTTGTTTGTTTGTTTGTTTGTTTGTTTTTGATGAGGGATGAAAGATACATTTCTCTTTGAGAATAAAGGTAAGTGTTTATATGCAGTTAGGGCATTACATTGGTTTAGGAAAATGGTGGTAATGCATTCTTCTCCAAGCCTCATGATCTTACTAGTCAAAAGGTAACTAGCTACATTTCTAATCTAGGCCTATGTCTGGTTATTCAGTTGTTGGTTACTGCTAAAAATGAGTGACACTATTGTACTTTAAGGATGTCTTGCTGTGTGCATTGTGCATTGGCATGGTTCACAGGCATCACATCTGGGTAGATTGCTTGCCTCCCTTTGCAGCCTGCCTAGCACCTTCCAGTGCTATGAAAAATATCCCTCAGTGTTATGGTTTGTATATGATCTGCCCAGGGAGTGGCACTATTAGAAGGTGTGGCCTTGTTGAAGTAGGTGTGTCACTGTGGGTGTGGGTTTTAAGACCCTCATCCTAGCTGCCCGGAAGCCAGTCTTCTAGCAGCCTTCAGATAAAGATGTAGACCTCTCAGCTCCTCCTGCACCATGCCTGTCTGGATGTTGTCATGTTTCCATCTTGATGATAATGGACTGAAACTCTGAACCTGTAAGCAGCCCCAATTAAATGTTGTTCTTATAAGAGTTGCCTTGGTCATGATGTCTGTTCACTGTAGTAAAACCCTAAGAGACTCAGAAATGAGGTTTTAGGGGTTCTATTTAGCTAATTAAACTCCTTTGATGACATCTCTCTCCCTTTTGAATGCCCTTCATGAGTCAGACCTTACCCATGATCTCTACCACAGCTCCCCCTTACAGGATTTTTAAGCCAAAATCCTCAAACATCTGTGCCAAATATTTTTACCAATCGGGATTTAGGAATAAGGATAGGTAATTTCCTTAGGAATATATCTTTGTTGTATACTTCTCCTGCTCCCATTGTTTGGGATATTCAACTGTGACAAGAAAATTGCCTTGTTGAACATTCATGTCTTAACTTATCAACCAGGATGGGACTTGTCTAACATTCATGTCTTAACTTGCCAACCAGGATGTCAGTTACCCACATACATGTCTCTTTCTGCCAAGTATGATGTCAGTTCCCAGGAAGGTCTTGGGAACTTAAACTTTATTCAAAAAGAGCTGGTCTCCCAGGAGTCCTGACACAGAGGCTTGCAAGAGGGAAAAGCCACAGCCAGAGAGAGCAAGATGAGCTAACACCAGAGATAGCCAGATGGCGAAAGGCAAGGGCAAGAACATAAGCAACAGAAACCAAGGCTTCTTGGCATCATCAGAATCCAGTTCTCCCACCACAATGAGCCCTGGATACCCCAACACACCAGAAAAGCAAGACTCAGACTTGAAATCACATCTCATGATGCTGATAGAGGACTTTAAGAAGGACATTAATAACTCCCTTAAAGAAATACAGGAGAAAACAGGTAGAAGCCCTTGAAGAGGAAACACAAAAACTCTTTAAAGAATTACAGGAAAACACAACCAAATTGGTGAAGGAAATGAACAAAGCTATCCAGGATCTAAAAATGGAAATAGAAACAATAAAGAAATCACAAAGGGAGACAACCCTGGAGTTAGAAAGCCTAGGAAAGAGATCAGGAGTCATAGATGCAAGCATCACCAACAGAATACAAGAAATAGAAGAGAGAATCTCAGGTCCAGAAGATACCATAGAAAACATTGACACAACAGTCAAAGAAAATGCAAATGCAAAAAACTCCTAACCCAAAACATCCAGGAAATCCAGGAGACAATGAGAAGACAAAACCTAAAGATAATAGGTATAAAAGAAAGTGAAGATTCCCAACTTAAACAGCCAGTAAATACCTTCAACAAAATTATAGGAGGAAACTTACCTAACCTAAAGAAAGAGTTACCCATGAACATACAGGGAGCCTACAAAACTCCAAATAGACTGAACCAGAAAAGAAATTCCTCCTGTCACATAATAATAAAAACACCAAATACACAAAACAAGGAAAGAATATTAAAAGCAGTAAGGGAAAAAGGTCAAGTAACTCATAAAGGCAAATCTATCAGAATTACACCAGACTTCTCACCAGAGACTGTGAAAGCTAGAAAGTCCTGGGCAGATCTCATTCAGACCCTAAGAGAACACAAATTCCAGCCCAGACTACTATACCCAGCAAAACTCTTAATTACTATAGATGGAGAAAACAAGATGTTCCATGACAAAACCAAATTTATACAATATCTTTCCACAAACCCAGCACTACAAAGGGTAATCAATGGAAAATGCTAACACAGGAAGGGAAACTACACCTTAGAAAAAGCAAGAAAGTAATCTTTCAACAAACCCAAAGAAGATAGCCACACAAACATAAAAATAACATCAAAAGTAACAGGAAGCAACAATCATTATTCCTTAATATCTTCTAACATCAATGGACTTAATTTCCCAATAAAAAGACATAAACTAAAAGACTGGATACATAAACAGGACCCAGCATTTTGCTGCATACAAGAAATGCACCTCAGTATCAAAGATAAACACTGCCTCAGAATAAAGGTCTAGAAAACAATTTTCCAAGCAAATGATTCCAAAAAACAAACTGGAGTAGCAATTCTAATATCAGATAAAAATCGACTTTCAACCAAAAGTTATCAAAAAAGATACTCATCAAAGAAAAAAATCTACCAAGAAGAACTCTCAATTCTGAATATCTATGCTCCAAATGCAAGGACACCCACATTCATAAAAGAAACTTTACTAAAGCTCAAAACACACATTGCACCTCACACAATAATAGCGGGAGACCTCAACACGCCACTCTCATCAATGGATAGATCATGGAAACAGAAACATAACAGAGACACAGTGAAACTAACAAGTTATGGACCAAATGGATTTAACAGATTTCTCTAGAACATTTCATCCTAAATCAAAAGAATATACCTTCTTCTCAGCACCTCATGGTACCTTCTCCAAAACTGACCATATAATCAGTCACAAAACAGACCTCAACTGATATAAGAAGATTGACATAATCCCATGCCTCCTATTAGATCACTAAGGATTAAGGCTGGTCTTCAATAGCAACAAAAACAGCAGAAAGCCCACATACACATGGAAGCTGAACTATGCTCTACTCAACGATAACTTGGTCAAGAAGAAATAAAGAAAGAAATTAAAGACATTTTAAGAATTTAATGAAAATGAAGGTACAACATACCTAAACTTATGGGACACAATGAAAGCAGTGCTAAGAGGAAAACTCATAGGTCTGAGTGCCTCCAAAAAGAAACTGGAGAGACCATACACTAGCAGCTTGACAGCACAGCTGAAGGCTCTAGAACAAAAAGATGCAAATACACCCAAGAGGAGTAGACAGCAGGAAATAATCAAACTCAGGGCTGATATCAACCAAGTAGAAACAAAAAGAACTATACAAAGAATCAACAAAACCGGGAGCTGCTTCTTTGAGAAAATCAACAAGATAGATAAACCCTTAACCAGACTAACCACAGGGCACAGAGACAGTATCCAAATTAACAAACTCAGAAACGAAAAGGGAGATATAACAACAGAAACTGAGGAAATTCAAAAAAATCAACAGATACTACTACAAAAGCCTATACTCAACACAACTGGAAAATCTGGATGAAATGGACAATTTTCTAGACAGATACCAAATGCCAAAGTTAAATCAGAATCAGATAAACCATCTAGACAGTTCGATAACTCCTAAATAAATAGAAGCAGTCATTAAAAACCAAAAAAAAGCCCAGGACCAGATGGGTTTAGTGTAGAATTCTATCAGACCTTCAAAGAAGATAATACCAATACTCTTCAATCTATTCCGCAAAATAGAAACAGAAGGAACACTACCCAATTCGTTCTATGAAGCTATAATTACACTTATACCTAAACCACACAAAGACCCAACAAAGAAAAAGAACTTCAGACCAATGTCACTTATGAATATTGATGCAAAAATACTCAATAAAATTCTCGCAAACCGAATCCAAGAACACATCAAAACGATCATCCATCATGATCAAGTAGGCTTCATCCCAGGGATGCAGGGATGGTTCAATATACGAAAATCCATCAATGTAATCCACTATATAAACAAACTCAAAGAAAAAAATCACATGAGCATTTCATTAGATGCTGAGAAAGCATTTGACAAAATTCAGCATCCCTTCTTGATAAAAGTCTTAGAAAGATCAGGAATTCAAGGCCCATACCTAGACATAGTAAAATCAATATACAGCAAACCAGTAGCGAACATCAAACAAAATGGAGAGAAACTTGAAGCAATCCCACTAAAATCAGGGACTAGACAAGGCTGCCCTCTCTCTCCCTATCTATTCAATATAGGACATGAAGTTCTGGCTAGAGCAATTAGACAACAAAAGGAGGTCAAAAGGATACAAATTGGAAAGGAAGAAATCAAAATATCACTCTTTGCAGATGATATGATCATATACTTAAGTGACTCCAAAACCTCCACCAGAGAACTGCTGCAGCTGATAAACAACTTCAGCAAAGTGGCCGGATATAAAATTAACTCAAACAAATCAGTAGCCTTCCTATACTCAAAGGATAAAGAGGCTGAGATAGAAATTAGGGAAACGGCACCTTTCACATTGTCACAAACAATATAAAGTATCTTGGTGTGACTCTAACCAAACAAGTGAAAGATCTGTATGACAAGAACTTTAAGTCTCTGAAGAAAGAAATCGAAGAAAACCTCAGAAGATCGAAAGATCTCCCATGCTTATGGATTGGCAGGATCAATATAGTAAAAATGGTCATCCTGCCGAAAGCAATCTACAGATTCAATGCAATCCCCATCAAAATTCCAACTCAATTCTTTATAGACTTAGAAAGATCAATTCTCAAATTCATTTGGAATAACAAAAAACCCAGGATAGCAAAAACTACTCTCAACAACAAAAGAAGTACTGGGGGAATCAGCATCCCTGACCTCAAGCTGTACTACAGAGCAGTAGTGATAAAAACTGCATGGTATTGGTACAGTGACAGGCAGGTGGATCAATTGAATAGAATTAAAGACCCAGAAATGAACCCATACACATATGGTCACTTGATCATTGACAAAGGAGCTAAAACCATCCAGTGCAAAAAAGACAGCATCTTCAACAAATGGTGCTGGTTCAACTGGCAGTGAACATGTAGAAGAATGCAAATTGATCCATTCCTATCTCCCTGTACAAAGCTCAAGTCCAAGTGAATCATGGACCTCCACATAAAACCAGATACACTGAATCTAATAGAAGAGAAAGTGGGGGAAAGTCTCAAACACATGGACACAGAGGAAAAGTTCCTGAACAGAACACCAATGGCTTATGCACTAAGATCAAGAATCGACAAATGGGACCTCATAAAATTGCAAAGCTTCTGTAAGGCAAAGGACACTGTCAATAGGACAAAATGGCAACCAACAGATTGGGAAAAGATCTTTACCAATCCTATGTCAGATAGAGGGCTAATATCCAATATATACAAAGAACTTAAGAAGTTAGACTCCAGAGAACCAAATAACCCTATCAAAAAATGGGGAACAGAGCTAAACAGAGTTCTCAACTGGGGAAACTCAAAGGGCTGAGAAGCACCTAAAGAAATGTTCAACATCCTTAGTCATCAGGAAATGCAAATCAAAACAACCCTGAGTGAGATTCCACTTCACACCAGTCAGAATGGCTAAGATCAAAAACTCAGGTGACCACAGATGTGAGGATGTGGAGAAAGAGGAACACTCCCCCATTGCTGGTGGGATTGCAAGCTGGTACAACCACTCTGGAAATCAGTTTGGTGGATCCTCAGAAAATTGGACATAGTACTACCTGAGGACCCAGTTTTACCACTCCTGGGCATATACACAGAAGATGCTCCAACATGTAATAAGAACACATGCTATACTATGTTCATAGCAGCCATATTTATAATAGCCAGAAGCTGGAAACAACCCAGATGTCCCTCAACAGAGGAATGGATACAGAAAATGTGGTACATTTACACAATAGAATACTACTCAGCTATTAAAAACAATGACTTAATGAAATTTGCAGACAGATGGATGGAACTTGAAAATACCATCCTGAGTGAGGTCACTCAGTCACAAAAGAATGAACATGGTATATACTCACTGATAAGTGGATATTAGCCCCAACGTTCGGAATACCCAAGTTTCACTTTACAGTAACCACTGGACTGAGAGTGAGGTCCCAGATTGAGGAGTTGGAGAAGGGACTGAAGGAACTGAGGGAGTCTGCAGCCCCATGGAGGGAGCAACAGTGTCAACTGGCCTGACCCCGTAGGTCCTCCTGGAGGCTGGACCACCAACCAAAGAATACACATCAAGGGACCCATGGCTCGGACCACATATGTGGCAGAGGAGGGCCTTGTTGGCCATCAGGGGGAGGAGAGGCCCCAGTAAAGGGGAATGTCAAGGTGGGAATACGGGAGAGGGTGGGCGGTGCAATTCCTTCATAGAGGTGGGGGAGTGGAGGGGATAGGTGGTTTCCAAAGAGGAGACCTAGAAATGGGGAAACATTGGAAATGTAAATAAAGAATCAAAAATTAAAAAATAATAATAAAAAAAGAACTAAGAGAGGGAAAATTTATTTAGGTTACAGTTTCAAAGATTTCAGCCGACTGTCAGCTGGTTCCATCGCTTGCATTGATTTCAGCTGATTCCATTGCTTTTGAGCCCATGGCGAGGAAGAAACATAATAGCAGAAAGGCATGGCAGAGGAAATCAAGTCACCTTATTGTAAACAAAAGAGGCCAAAGAGGGGGGGAAAGAAATGGAGGGAAGAGGAAGAAGAGGGAAAGCAGGAAATGGGGAGAAGGAAAGATCCAGAGCCAAGATAGACCCTTCAAAGGCATTCCCCACAACCCAATTCCTCCATTCAGCACTCATCCTTTAACAGCCATCCAGCTATGATGTCATCAATGAATTAATCCATTGATAAAGTTAGTGCATTCATGATCCAATCACCTCTCAATAACACCACCCACTAGGGGACAAGTTTCCAACTCACCAGCAGAGGAGGAAGACACTTCATATTCAGCCATAACAACAGGATTACGCTGTACCAAAAAGACAAAGGTTTAGAAGTTGTATCAAAGTACGAAAAGGAGTCAAAGCAGGAAGAAGGTAAAGTCACATATGAAACATGAAGGCAGTTGAACCCAACATGTTCCAGATGATAAAGTATTTCACTCTACAGAACACTTAAAAGATTAAAATCACTCACCAAAATCTAAAATGCCTTCTTTGGCCCTTTCTCTGGAGATGCTCCTTTGGAAGGAGGCACTTACTAGATCCTTTGCCTCTTCTGACCACCAGACACCTTCTAGTTCAAGGCAACAACAAGCGAAATCTAAATAAAAATAATGATGGTATTCCAAATGTCTCTCCGTTGTACTGCACCATCTATCCAACCCTGCTCATGATTATGTGTCACTGAAGTAACAAATACAGATAAATATCAAGACGCGAGCATTTGACAAGGTCAAGCTTGACAGTAGATATGAAGGCTAAGAGAGAATCAATAAAAGCCAGACATGATCTAGTATTGGTCTAAGCAGACTTAATTGCCAAATGGCAATTGATTAAAATCATGGACTGTGATGGACAAGGCATAAAGGAGCCTGCTTCTAACAGGAAACCTTGGCCTGAAAAACTCAACCTTCAGCTAAATCATCAGTCACACATTTTTCTTCAGAATGTTACCAAATTTGTAAGACTAGATTTAGAGTAAGCAGAGGAGTATCTTTCTTTAACATAGGAAAAACTATAATCTTTTTCCAGGTATAGATGAACTAAAGTCGGCTGGTTAGTAGTGTTGGGTATCCACCTCCTAAGAGCTTATTAATAGCACTGAACACAAATGTTCTTCCTTCGGTGTTATAGTCATTCCAGCTTCTAAATGTATGAGCAGGAGAGTCCACCAAAAGCAAACTGATGACTACAAAATGGAGCTTTGGGGAATGGGAAAAATGAGCCTGCAAGAGCCAGCGAGAAATCTGAGGACCAAGTCCTAACCACAGGCTTGTGCCTCAGATAATTGTCATAAAATCTGTCCTTATTACAAATCTGTCAGCAGCCACACTCAAAAAAAAAAAAAAAAGAAAAGAAAAGAAAAGAAAAGAAAAGAAAAGAAAAGAAAAGAAAAGAAAAGAAAAGAAAATATCATCCTGAGTGAGGTAACTCAGTCACAAAAGAACAAACACAGTATGTACTCACTGATAAGTGGATATTAGCCCAAAAGTTCGGAATGCCCAAGATTCAATTCACAGACCATATGAAGCCTAAGAAGAAGGAAGACCAAAATGTGGATGCTTCAGTGCTTCTTAGAAGGGCAAACAAAATACTCACAGGAGGAAAATATGGAAACAAAGTGTGGAGCAGAGACTGAAGGAAAGGCCATCCAGAGACTGCCCCACCTAGGGATCCATCCCATCGACAGCCATCAAACACAGACATTCTTGTGGATGCTGGGAAGTGCTTGCTGATGGAAACCTGATATGGCTGTCTCCTGAGAGGCTCTGCCAGAGCCTAACAAATACAGAGGCAGAAGCTCACAGCCAATCATTGGACTGGGCACTGGGGTCCCTGATGGAGGAGTTGGAGAAGGGACTGAAGGAGCTGAAGGGGTTTGTAGCTCCATGGAGGGAGCAACAATGTCAACAGACCAGACTCCCTGGAATTCCCAGGGACTGAACCACCAACCAAAGAATACACATAGAGGGACCCATGGCGCTGGCCCCCATATATGTAGCAGAGGATGGCCTTGTTGGACATCAGTGGGAGAAGAGGCCTTGGACCTGAGGGTGTCTGATGCCCCAGTGTGGGGGAATGTCAGGGAGGGAGGACAGGAGTGGGTGGGTGGGGGAGCACCCTCATAGAGGCAGGGGGAAGGGGAATGGGATAAGGGATTTCTAAAGGGGAGACCTGGAAAGGGGGAAACATAAAGAAAATATCTAATCAAAAAAAATTTCATATACATAGCCAGAGAGGTTAGTTGGCTAGACCATGATGACGTTAATCTATAAGCCTTTCAAAAAAAACTTGCTTATGTAGAGGAACAATGTCAGAGAGGAATAGTCAGTAAACCATCATAGAAAGCAAACAAACAAACCACACTTGCCTCTTGACTTATGAATTCCAAAACCGAGGCCTCAGAAAAACACCAAGGGCCTGCGTTCCCACAAAAATGTGCTGTTGAGGAAATGAACACAGGAAGAGTGCAAGTGAGAACAAAGCCTGTTAACTGAGAAGATTGGGAAAACACAACAACTTCACAAAGGACTAAGGTCTGTGGGGTCAGGCCAAGACCCTAGTCAAGAATCCTTGGACAGGAGCAGTACTGGCATCAGAGATATCATCCCCTAGTGTGAGCACTGTGCTGTGTCACCTGCAGCACCAAGTCTTCATTTAGTCCAGCACAACTGTCCCCTCTGTGGGAGAGCATGTGAGCACCCTTTCCCGTTGGTATTCCACCACAATTTAGCATCCAGCAGGAGTGAAACCCAGTGTGCCCTGCAATGGGCTCATCCTAAACCTACCATTATTATAGGGCCCATGAATTGCCTGGGAATTAGAGTTACGAGGTGCAAATGGTAATCCTGTAACAGGGTAAAGCCCTAGTATCTTTATGTATGTAAGACTAGCTGAAAGGAGTTTGAGATCCACCTGCTTTCTGAACCAGTATGATATGAAAGCACACAGTCGTTCGTGCAGCTCTTCTATTCTTTCCCCATCTTTTATGTTTACACAGATTATATTTTTAACATTGGATTGCATTACATCCATTCAACTTTAACTTTAAAATGTAATGATATACTTGTGACAATAGGGTCTAAAGCTTTCTCTATAGCTATGTTTATTATTCACACAACTGGCCTGAGGTAAATCATTTTATTCCTCATCATTGCTCAGTGGCGGAGCTCTAATTCTTAACTATCTCTTCTAGTTGTTTATAACCAAGATTAATGTCCATCTTCGATTTTAGTAAGCTATGGTGATTATCTTATGCAAGTCCTTGTACTTTTGCTTAAGGGAACCTTAGAGTAATTGATAGAGGCAAAGTTGCTGAATCAAGAGTCACATGCACTTTAAAAATATTTTTAAGTATGAATATTAGCAAACTGTTCTGTAAAATGTATGTATTCACTTTCACTTTCATATAGTTAACCATATTTTCCTTAGTATTGTATATTACTGTGTTGGTTGTTAATTTCTAGTTGCAATGACAAAATATTCAACATAATCAACTTAAATCAGGCAGGATTGGGGTGGGAGAGATGGCTCAGTAGTTAATAGTGTGAACCGCTCTTGCTGAAGACCTGAATTCACTTTCTAGAACCCATATCCAGAGGCTCCCTATTGTCTGTTAATTCTTGCTCCATGGACTTTAAGGCTTTTTTCTGACCTTCTCAGACACTTTCAGCCCCTACGTTTCTAAAGACACATATGTCTCTAGAGAAACTGAGAAAGGATTTTATTTTTATTTTTGGCTCATGGGTTCAGAGGTTATGGTCCATGTTCAGTTAGCTGTGCTGTTTCTGGGCTCTAGGGAGGCAAAGAACGATGGGGCAGGATACGGAGAAGCAGAATTGCTCACCTGGGACAGTCAAGGACATCAAGAAGGACCAGGCCTGGGACAAGGTAGTCTTCATGGAAATGACCTTACCAGCCTTCCAAATCCAGTGAGGCCCAATCTACTGAAGTTTCCAGAATCTCCTGAAATAGCACCACCAGCTGGAGACCAAGTCTTCAACACATGAGCTAGTGGGGCATTTTTATATTCAAAGAATACTACTATCTTTTTTAACCTTTGATAATCTGGTACATGAAAATGTATAATTTATTTTAAAATCTTTCTTGCCTTCAAAATGACTGAGACTCCCTCTCATGTTTTGTTTGTGCCTAGTTAATAGTATAATGAAAATGCTTTTAAATTTCAAAAAAAAATTTAAAAAATAAAAGTATATGTTTTAAAGCAATATTTTAAATGAAAATATAATAGTTATTTTTCCCAACTTCTATAATAACTTTATTTGTAAAGATATTGTTTTGGAATTATTCTCTTTTCTCTCTAGCTCATTTTATATTAATATGTGATCCATATTAATAATCCCATCAACCTCTTACCAAAATTCTAATCTGAACTTTTATCGCTTCTTTTTGTCACTTCTTGCTTATATTGAAAGGCATTTGGAGTTCAAGAGGGGACACTGAGCTAGATTGTCCTTTAAGATGAAAGATGTATTGGGAGAGTTATTGATGCGGTGAGTAGACCGACAACAGATTGGTAGGAGCCGTGGGAGTCCCTGCAAACTCTACTACCCGCGGAGTAATGATCTGCAAGATGCAAGTAGGAAATCAGGTTCAACATGACTCAGCTGAGCTGATTCAAACTTCTAGAGACTGACCCAGAGTAGATTACTTTTGACCTATTTAAGTAACGGTACAACTTTGGAAAAAGGTTTTCTCCTAACAATTATCACAATAAAGCATTGAAACTTCTAATTGCAAAGTACATCTCTCTTGCAGAGCACCTGTGAGCTCTTTCATAAGGATGAGTTCTAGTGTCTGAGAGAAGCTGAGAGTTCTGCATCTTCATTCAAAGGCAGCAGAAGGAGACAGGCCTGGACCACACTGGCCAGACTTAAGAATATATATATGAGACGGCAAAGTCCCGCCTCCACAGTGACACATGTCCTCTAACAAGGCTACACTTCCTAATAGTGCCACTTCCCATGGCCCAAGCATATTCAATCTACCATAATTGTAAACTGTTTCTACAAAGTACATGCGACCTCTCTCATAAGAATGGATTCTACTAACGACGAATTAATGCTCAGGACATGAGAGAAAGAGAGGGAGACAGAGACAGGCAGAGAGACAGGCAGGCAGAGAAAACAAGAATGAACAAGACACAGAGAGCTGTGGTGTCCAGAGGGACTTTTTTAAAGGGTTCATGTGTCGTTACACAATTTAATTCATAAAAACAGTGGAAATGCACTGCACCTGGTGGTGGTGGGTGATGATATCAACTCTTGGTGCTGAGTCTCTGAAAGGCAGGCTGTCAGTGTTTGATTTACAACATTAACGACATTTAGGTTTGCTTTGTAACCCATTAGTTTAACTAAGACTGTGTGAGCACTGGATAGGAGCTATCCATGGGATGCTATCAGTCTATAATCTCCATTGGGTTTGGTGATGTTTTTTTCTTAGAGTTAGCTCTAGAGGTTCCCTGGAAATTCCACACAGTCCCATCAATTTTATTCCTTTTATAGTCTCTGCTTCCAATCTCTTAGGACATGTAGGGTGAGTCTGTCCCTCCTATTGTCTGTATGGTCGTCTCGGTGGTCAGGAGCATTTGGAAGTGGCTTTCCTAGCTTAGCTGAGGCTCGCCATTTCTCCAAGTTTTTGCTAGCACTAAGTTGCTGCGTTGGGACAGATAGACTGCTAATTCCAAGAATAGAGTCTGGCAAAGAAGTTCTTTGGACCTAAGTGAAGACTAAGTGGAAGATATTGCAGTCTACAGTTTTTATTCAAACACTGATCTTAAGTTTTCAGAGTAGGGAGGTTCATGAACCCACTAAGATTTGGGAAACCATACAACATTTTATATGGAGACAAGCCCTTGTCCCTTCTTGGCTTTTTTCTCATTGATTACCAGAGATGTCCCATCTGTAAACCTGACCCTGTCATGTAGGGGGGCTTCTCCCATGTCCTGCCTGACCTTTGTATCTTCCTGTGGCAGCATAGGCACCATGTCCCACTCCATTGGGTTTTTGTCCCTTCTACAAGAAATGTATCTCTGCACAGAATCCAAATACATGTGCTACTGTCGCATGTCCTATGAGTCACCTGGTGTCTGGGATAGGCTGCAGAAGACAGTTGGGGATTTTTGAGCAGACATGACAAATACATCTGAAAAGTTTTTAAATAAACAGTATGTTAAGCAGAAACACACAGTTAAACCTAGACACGCATAAGAGGAGGATGACAGAAGACTGGACTCCCTGAGTACTTAGCCAAGAAAAAAAAAAAAAAGGAAGAGGGAGCTTGTGTTTGGAGTCATTAAACCCATTCTCTCATGGAATTGACCCACCTGCCGTTTCTCTGGGTTGGTACCAGACCTTAGAAGACCATAAAACAAAATGCCTCGCTTAAGCTGCTCAGAGTGTCCAGTGCTCGTTATTATGAAATGGAGTTCCTCTCCTTCCTCTGCAGCAGTAGTTCTCAACCTGTGTGTCTACAAACTTTCAGGGATCACTAGCTATCAGATACCCTGCATATCAGACATTTACATTGTGATTCATAACAGTAGCAAAATTACGGTTATGAAGTAGCAGTGAAAAGTATTTTATTGTGGGTCACCACAACATAAGGAACTGTATCAAATAGTCACAGCATTAGGAAGGTTAAGAACCACTGCTATACAGTATGTGTACCAGTTAGAGAGTCCAATCTCTAGAGATTGTATAGCCTTTCTAAGAGAACAGGTGACTTCCAGATAGATCTCATCATTCTCTGGATCCTGGCTGACCTTGGAGGACAAGGTCCAAAACATTACCTGTCCCTCCCCCCTTTTTTTAATCTGATCTTTTTTGGTGTTGTAACAGGCCAACATACCTTAGTTCAACTGACACCATATTGGAGACACCATTCACACCTTAAAACCCAACATATAGGCCCCAATTCTTGCCAAAGTGAAGCAAAGACCAAATCCATTAGAGACTTACTCTATAGTTCCAGGATACAGAAAAGTCCCTAAATGTAACGTTGCTTTTTGGGCTCCTGTAGTTTCTCTGAAGTGTGTCAATCAGGATGCAGTTTTTGTGAATAAAAGACAAAGAACTATGAGGCTCAGGGCTGCATGATCTGGGCAAATTCCCTGTGCAGTTGCTGGCTGGCAATAAAGGCTTCTTTTTGGCTTTAAGAGTGTGTGTGTGTGTGTGTGTGTGTGTGTGTGTGTGTGTGTGTTTGTGTACACTGGAGGACTTAACTCACAACCCTGTAGGTGTCTAAGCTTTTGTTGTTGAAAATCCAGGACAGTTTTACTAGTCTTATCATTTTAACCTTTGTGTAACATTTACATAGTTTGTTTTTTTTTTAAAAAAAAAAAAAAGCTTTAAATAAATCCTAATTTTATTATGACTTAGTTTCCTCAGGCGGTTAAACACTAACAAAAGAAAATACAGTAGTTTCTGTGATCAGACATGCATTCCTTGCTCTTTTGAGCCAGGAATGTGACTCTTATCGTGAGTAGTAGATCATGAGAAGCTTAACAATTGTAACATTTGACCAGTGAATATACATCACCCTTACGTCCCATCCGCCATAAGCCTTGACAATTTACTCATATTCTCTATGTTTTGGCCTAAGCTATTTTTGTTTTATGCTTACAGTTTTGGAAAAATTCTTATTTTTATACAAAGTCTATATTACCTAAAACATATCTTTTCATTTTTATTATTCTTGATAAAAATATAACCTCATATTTATAGCTTTATAAATATCTCACCTATTAACTATGTCTTCGTCTTTGCTATTTCATTTTCCTAAACAAGATTTAAGCCCAAATTACATACATGGTACACTGTAGCAAATTTTATATATAGCCATATACAATTTCACATGCATACATATACATACCAGACTGTCATTGTTGTTGCAAGTGTCGGGCCAGTTTTGTCTGCACTTGGGTTTTCACACCCCTCCACTGTGGTCTCACAGAGTCCAAGTTAGAGAAAGCTTTATAACCCAGCAAGAGCCTGCAGAAACAATATCTGATCAGTTTTGGTTTTCCTTTCCTTTGGTTTGTGAATTACCTTTCTAGAATCTCAGCATTCTCTCCTAATACTCTCATCCGGGAGGAATGTCAGAGGGAAAATCCTCATTTCTCCCTTTCTTTGCCTCTCTAGGCCCAGAATTTTCATTGGCAAACTTCCTCCAGTTCCTGTGTCTGAGTTTCCCTATGAACTCAACTTGTAAGGGATGTCAGGTCTCTCTCTCTCTAAGTCGGTATAGGACACGCCCAGACACCAAACTCTCAGCACAAAGGAGATTTATTACCCCAGAAGTGCAAACCTGGGGGCAGGGAGGTGCACAGGCGGCAACAGCAGCAGCAAACAAGTGCAAGCAAGAAAGAGCAAGTTTTTTTGCAGGCGTGGGTTTTTAAGGAGAAAAGGGGTGTCTGTGCTAGGAGGAGTTGGTAAGTCCCAAACAATGAATTTTGATTGTTGGACCTTGGTATTTGGTCTCAGAAATGAGTCAATGGCCAAATAAGGGAATGGACCTTGGGGGTGAGCTTTGGGAATGTAATCTAATAGTTTATCAAAGGGCCTGTGTTTGCCATACTCAGACCTGCTAGAACCCTTCAAAAGCTCTATACACACTGCAGATTACCTGGGTCCTTATAGTTGGTTCAGCCATCTCAACATCTTTGCAGGAATATGAAACCACAGAGGAGACTCTACATTGACTCTACATCTAGGATACATCTCAGTTGTATATTCTTGACCCCTGCAAATGTCCAGCCACCAAGGCAGTAGTGTATCTAATTTGCCTACCTTGGTTCATACACGTAGTTGCTTGGTTGACCCTGTTGAGGAGTCCCTTGCTTCTGGAGTTCTCTCCAGTTCCCTGCATGTTAGTTTTGAAGCTCTCAAAATCGTCTTGGGTCTTCTCTGAGGTGTTGGGTAGAGACAACAGTTTTGATACAGCAGATCACCCAAAAGGGAGATGGGATACACCTACCACTTTCTAGAAACTGGGGTTTTTCTACCCACAAATACAGAAACCCTGAATGAACCTTGCTGGCTAATTTTTATATCAACTTGGCACAGGCTAGAGTCATTTAGAAGAGGGAACCTTAATTGAGAAAATGCCTATGAGCAAGCCTGTGGTACACTTTCTTGATTAATGATTGATGTGGGTGGGCCCATCCCACAGGGGTCATGCTACCCACGGGTAGATGGCTTGGATGGCATAAGAAAGCAAGTTGAGTAAGCTAGTAAACATAACTGCCCCATGGCCTCTGCATCAGCCCCTGACTCCAAGTTCCTGCCATGTTTGCATTCCTGCCCTGACTTTCCTCAGTGATGAACAGTGATGTGAAAATGTAAGATGACCTAAATCCTTTCCTCCCCAAGTTGCTTTTGGTCATAGTGCTTTATCACAGCAATAGAGATCTAGACAACAGAGACAATAGAGACCTTAGACAAATCTCCGAAAATAGGAGGTACAAGGATACCCTCTTCATAATAATGAGCACTGGAGACTCAGAACAGCAAAAACCAGCAGTTTATTTTATGCTTTCTCAAGGTCAGGTGCCATCCCAGACAAATGGCAAGCACACTGATAGAACACAGAAAATGGTTGTTAAAACTGTGAACACGGGTCCTTCCATCTTGTCCTCACTGGCCAAATACTCAGGGGGTCACAATCTTATGGATCTATTGTATATGCTTGTCTATTTCTCAATGAAAACCATGTGTGAATTTATTCTACATTTTATACGCCATTTATTTTAAAGCTTTTTAGGTAAACTTTGTCATGGCATAAAAAGGTCATTAAGCAGACAAGCTTAGCTGTTAATAATTTTCCAAGCTTTCTGTGTGTGTGTGTGTGTGTGTGTGTGTGTGTGTGTGTAGTCATAGCTAGACTAGAAAATCCAGCAGGGGTCCAGTGTTTTTCCAGTCTTCTAAGGCTGGACCTAAGCAGACTCAAGGTATTTTTAAAACCTTACATGCTGGGCTTGGAGGCACATGCCTTTATTCCTAGAGGCAGAAGCAATCGGCCAGCCTGGTCAACAGAATGAGTTCCAGAACAGTCGGCGCTACACAGGTTTGTCTTGGAAAAAAAATTCTTATATCTGTTCCATCCACGCCTGACTGTTGACAGGGCCATTCCTGTGCAGACCCCATACCGGGGCCCCTAGTTACTGTGAGTGTGAGTTTGTGACTGGAGTGACTCTGCTGCTCAGAGGATGCATTGCTCAGCTCTCCTCCATAACTTACCTCTTACACTCTTCTTTTTTCATTTATTGGAAGCACTTTTTTTCTCATACAGTATATCCCGATTATGGTTTCCCTTCCCTCTACTCCTCCCAGGTCCTCTCCACCTCCCCTCCCATCCAGATCTAGGGTATAATAATAAAATATTATAAGATAAAACAAAAGCAAGCAAATCAGAATAGAATAAAACAGAAGGAAAAGAGCCCAAGAAAAGGCACAAGAAAAAGATATAGACGCACTCAGGAATCCCATAAAAATACAAACCTGGAAACAGAAGCCATGATATATCCACAAAAGAACATTAGGTTTAAAAGAAGGAGGGGACTGACATTACATTAATGAGACAAGTAACCTCCAAAGATGCTGCTGCTTGTTTTCTGTTGGCCATCTACTGCTGGACATGCAACCCGCCCTTAAGAGTCATTTGTTTCTCCAGTGAAACTCCCTTGGAGAAAACTAAATTTTCATTTGCAAGGAGTTATCAATTGAAGATTGCTTCCGGGTTAGGGACTGGAAAATGTGTCCACTTCTTTCAGCTCTAGGACCCTCCATCTGGCGAAGACTTATGCAGACCCACACAGGCCTGTGCATGCTGCCTCAGTCTATGAGTTTACATGTGCATTGGTCCTGTTGAGTCTAGAAGGCCCTGTTTCCTTGTTTCCTTCCTCCATCCCCACTGGCTCTTACCCTCTTTTTGCCTCCTCTTTCTCAGAGCTCCCTGAACCCTGAGGAGAGGAAATATCACACTTAGGGCTGGGTGTTCCAAGGCCTCTCCCTCTCTGCATGCCATTTAATTGCTTTAGTATTTGGTTCCCCCCGAGATCCCTTGCCTGGCTCTTCTCAGGTTCTTGGTTACCCAAACATCACTGAGTATGGGTTGCAACTCATAGAGTGTGCTTAATTCAAATCAGATATTGGTTGGTTACTCCCACAAGCTTTGTGCCACCATTGCACTAACATATCTTGTAGGCAGAATATCATTGTAGAGCAAAGGATTTGGTGCTGGGATGGTATTGATGTTTCTCCTTTGGTAGCATGCAGAATACCTTCTGGTACCAAGAACTCGGATCTGTAGCAGTAAAAGCTCTAGGTAGGCACCAGCTCAACTTCTCCGTGTTCAATGGGGTATATAGGTGTTGTCTTCAGCAATAGGTTCTAACTGTCACTTTGTAGAGAGCAACCCATAGCCTTAGCAACAGCCTAAGTTGTTTGGGGCTTCCATGGGACCCCATTAGCCAACAACTCAAATAGATGTAACCTATTTCAGGTAATAAAGGTTTCATTTCGTGACAAGAAATGTCCAGCTGAGCCTCTGTCTCCCCAATATTTGGCGATTTCATTTAGGTCACCTTCATTTATGTATATATTCAAGGACGTTTATTATGTTAGGTTTCCTTGGGCTCCCTCAAATGGCCCTTAATTTTATCTGTCTCTCACTATATTTCTCCTTTTTCCCTGCTTGATTCTCTCACTCCAGGGCCTCCCCATCCCACTCTGACCATCTATAACTATTCTATTTTCCTTTCCTAGGGAGATCTATCCATCTCTCCATTCCCTTACTCTATACCTAACCTCTGTGGTTCTATGGATTGTTGCTTACTTATCATTGACCTAACAGCTAATATCCACACATAAGTGAATACATCACACATTTGTCTTTCTGTGTCAGGTTTACTTCACTTGAGATGATTCTTTTCTAGTTCCATCCATTTACCTTTGAATTTCATGATGTCATTTTTTTGACAGCTGAGTAGTATTCTGTTGTGTGAATGCACCCATTTTCTTTATCTAGTCATCTGTTGATGAACATCTAGGGTGTTTTCAATTTCTGATTATTATGAATAGAGAAGCAATGCACGTGGTGGAACAAGCTGTCAGTGTGTAGGAGGAAGTGCCATTTCAGTATATGCCCAAGAGGGGTACAGATGGATCTTAAGGTAGATCAGTTCTTCCTGGGGAACTGCCACCCTGACTTCCACAGTCCTTGTCCGAGTTTGTACTCGCACCAGCAATGGATGAGTGTTCCTCTTGCTCCACATCGTCACCAGCATGTGCTGTCACTTGTACCACTTACTGATCTCAGCCATTCTGATGAGTGTAAATAAAATCTCAAAGTGGTTTTAATTTCCACTTCCTCAGGACTAAGGATGTTAAACATTTCTTTAAGTGTTTCTCAGGTATTTGAGTTTCCTCTTTTGAGAATACTCTGTTTAGATCTGTAATCAATTTTAATTGTTTTTCTTTCTCATGATGCCAGGTTTTTTTGAGTTCTTTATATATTTAGGTATTCGTCCACTTTCTAGTTGGTAAAAATATTTTCCCATTCTTTAGCCTGCTTCTTTGTTCAAATGGCAACGTCTTTTGTTGTGCAGAAGCTTTTCAGTTCCGTGAGGTCCCCTGTGTTAGTTGTTGATCTTAATGCCTGTGCTAATAACGTTCTGTTCAGAAAGTCTTCCTGTGTTGATGAGTTCAAGACCATTTCTTACTTTCTCTTTTATCACAGATTGTATCTGTTTTTATGTTGAGGTCTTTGATTAATTTAGAGTTGAATTTTATATAGATTGATAAGTATGGATATATTTGGATCCTTCTACACACAGCCATCCAGTTTGACAAGTATCACTTGTTGAAGATACTGTCTTATTTCCAGTGTGTATTTCTGGCTTCTTTGTTTAAAAAAAAAAAAAAAAAAGCAGGTATCCATAGATATGTGGACTTTATGTCTGGGTCTTCAGTTTGATTCCATTGATCAACATGTCTGCTTATCTGTCAATACCTGGCTGTTTTTATTACTATAGCTCTATAATTTATATAATATAATATAAGATTGCAGAGGGAAATTGTGCTGGCATTTTGATGGGAGTTGCATTGACTCTGTAAATTGCTTTTGGTAGCATGGGCATCTTCATGTATTAATCCTACTGATTCATGGGGCTTGGGAGATCTTTCCATTTTCTGATGATGTCTTCTTCAATTTCTTTCTTTGGAATCTCAAACGTTTTATTATACAAGGCTTTCACTGGCTTGCTTAGAGTTATCCCAAGATATTTTACTTTTGGGAGGCTATTTTGAAAAGCATTATTTCCATGATTTGTTTCCCAGTCTGTTTGTCATTTGTATATAAGAAGGCTACTAATTTTTGTGCATTAATTTTGAATCCTGCTACTTTGCTGAAAGTGTTTATCAGCTGCAAAAGTTTCCTAGTGGAGTTCTCATGGTCTTTTATGTATACTGTCACATCATCTGCAAATAAAGATACTTGTATTTCTTCCTTTCCTATTTGTATCCCTTTGATTCCCTTTAGATGTCTTATTGCTTTAGCTAAGACTTCAAGTACTGTATTGAATAGGCATAGAGACAGTGGACAACCTTATCTTGTTCCTGATTTCACTAGAAATGCTTTGAGTTTCTCTTCATTTAAGTTGATATTAGATGTAGGCTTGCTGTAAATCACCTTTATTGTGTTGAGATATGGTCCTGTGTCCCACATCTCTCGGACTTTCCTTATGAAAGGGTGATGAATTTTGTCAAAGGCCTTTTCTGCATCTAATGAGCTAATCATGGGGGGGTTGTTTTTTTACTTTATTTTGTTTTTGCTGCTGTTGTTTTTGTTGGTGGTGATTTTGTTGTTGTTTTGGTTTTTGTTTGTTTTTGTCTTTCCATCTATGTGGTAATTTACATTTATTTGATTCCATTTGATTTATGTATGTTGAACCATCCCTACATCTCTGGTATAAAGACTATTTGATCATGGTGGATGATCTTTTTGATATGCTCTTGGATTAGTTTTGCTAGCATTTTATTAATGAGTTTTGCATCTATGTTCATAAGGGAAATTGGTCTGAAATTCTGTTTCTTTGTTGGGTTTTTATGTGGTTTAGGTACCAAGGTAATTGTGAACTTATAAAATAAATTGGGCAAAGTTCCTTCAGATTCTATTTTGTGTAATAATTTGAAGAGTATTGTCATCAACTCTTCTTTGAAAGTCTGGTAGAATTCTTCACTAAAACTATCTAGCCCTGGGCTTTTTGGTTGAAAGACTTAATTTCAGCTTCTATTTCACTAGGGACTTTAAGTCTGTTTAAATTGCTTATCTGATCTTGATTTCACTTTGATAAGTGGTGTGTATTAAGAAAATTATCCCTACCTTTCAAATTTTCCAATTTGGTTGGTACAGGTTTTTAAAGAATGTCCTTATAATTTTCTATACTTCTTCAGTGTCTGTTGTTATGACCCCTTTTGTGTCTAATTTTGTTAATGTAGATCTTTCTCCACCTTGTTGTTAATTTGGCTTAGAGTTTGTCAATCTTATTCATTTAAAAAAAAAAAAACCCAAATCTTTGTTTTGCTGGATTTTTTGTACTTTCGTTTGTTTGTTTCTATTTTATTGATTTCAACCTTGAGTTGATTGTTTCTTGCCAGCTACTCCTTCTGGCAATAATAATTTTTTAAAATTATTATTCTTGAGCTTTCAGGTATGCTGTTAAGTTACAAATATGAGATCTCTCTAATTTTTTATGTAGGCACTTTGTGCATGAACTTGCCTCTTCGAACTACCTGCATTATGTCCCCTAAGTTTGGGGTATGTTGTGTTTTAATTTCCATTCAATTTGAAAAATTTTTTAATTTCTTTCTTAATTTCTGTTTTGACCCATTTTTTTGTTCAGTAGTAAGTCATTCACTTTTCATGATTTTGTAAGCTTTCTGTTGTTTCTGTTGTTATTAATATCCAGCTTTAATTGTAGTGGTCGGATATGATGCAGGATATTACTTCAGTATTTTTGTATCTGTTGATACTTGCTTTGTGTCTGAATATATGATCAGTTTTAGAGAACATTCTTAATGAGCTTCTGTATTTGTATTTGGGTGAAATGTTCTGTAAATATCTGTTAGGTTCATTTGGTGTATGATGCCAGTTTGCTCCAGCATTTTACTATTTTTTTTTTCTTTTTTTTATAATAAAATTTAATTGTTAGAAAATTTTAGAGAAATATTCCATATAACAGTACAAATCAGCACAGTACTTCTAATGAACAGTTTACCAACAAGTACCAAAGTATAAATTGTGCATAAAATTTTGTCTAGTAACCTTATTTCTAAGAATTTATGTTGACAAAAATATGTATGTACTCTGGGATATCTATCATAGTATTATATACAATGGTGAATTATGAGAAACATGTCAAAATTAAATACAGAATTAATAAATTATGAAATTACTTATAGACATTTCTATAACAATTAAAATGCTATTTTTTAGACTAAAATTTTAGAAGCCAATATTATCATCATCTTATACTTTCACATTATAAATAAGATTAAAATAAATTAAATCACTTTGGAAAAACATTATACAATTGGAAATTATTTCTGACAGATCAACTCTTACAGTTTTAGAGGACATTCATTTTTTCCTCCTTTGAAATGACAAAGGAAAGTTGACGTCAGTCAAAATAGCACACATAATCTAATCTCATAAATCACTTTAATCACATTAATCTCATAAATCACATTAATAAGTAACATTTAATGTTACTTGTTTTCAGTAGACTTTGAAAACCTTACTACTGTGACACTCAATTCGAAATAAGTTGATAACTCCTGACTAAATTCAGAGAAAATAAATACTAGTCTTGTAAAATATATAAGACTTACCTCCCTAATGTGAACATAAAATTCAAATACCTCCAATTTTCTCCCTTGAAGATATGTTAGCTTCACTCTGAGCAAAGAGCAACATTCCTTTGTGTTTCCCAAAGCCATTATACTGAGACTCATTAGATACCTATAACACTTGCTGAAGTTACCCCTTAAATATTTCTCGTTCTGTAGTGACTATTTCTGTAGAAAATGAAGTGTGTGGTTTCTTTTTCAAGACGTTTAAGTTTTTTAATAGTTAAACCACAGATGTAGAAAATAAAAGAATTCGAAGTATTAGCAACAAATAAAATTGTACCAGTGGACTTTGGTAAAATTCTATAAAATTATAATCATTTCAATTATAATCACTGTTTCAGAATGCTTTATAAAACAATCGATCTATCCTTCTGAATGTGTCACCTGAACTGTGCCATATTTGTGTATTTTAAACATATATTATTATACTGCCTGCGATTTTTAGAGCATAGATGTTCAGAATTGAGAGTTCATCTTGGTAGATTTTTCCTGTGACCAGTATGAAGTGTCGTTCCTTACCTGTTTGGATAACTTTTGGTTGAAAGTTGATTTTATTCAGTATAACAATGGCTATTCCAGCTTGTTTCTTGGGACCATTTGCTTGGAAAATTATTTTCCAACCTTTTACTCTAAGGTAGTGTCTGTCTATGTCACTGAGGTGTGTTTCCTGTATGCAGCAAAATGCTGGGTCCTGTTTATATATCCAGTCTGTTAATCTATAGCTTTGTATTGGGGAATTGAGTTCATTGATGTTAAGAGATATTAAGAGAAAGTGATTGTTCCTTCCTGTTATTTTTGTTGCTAGAGATGGTATTATGTTTGTGTGGCTACCTTCTTTTGGGTTTGTTGAAAGATTACTTTCTTGCTTTTTCTAGGGTGTAGTTTCCCTCCTTGTATTGGTGTTTTCCATCTATTATCCTTTGTAGGGCTGGATCTGTGGAAAGATATTGTGTAAATTTGGTGTCATGGAATATTTTGTTTTCTCTGTCTATGGTAACTGAGAATTTTTCTGCTTATAGTAGCCTGGGCTGGCATTTCTGTTCTCTTAGTGTCTGTATGATATCTGTCCAGGATCTTCTAGTTTTCATAGCCTCTGATGAGAAGTCTGGTGTAATTCTGATAGGTCTGCCTTTATATGTTATTTGACCTTTTTCCGTTACTGCTTTTAATATTCTTTCTTTGTTTTGTGCCTTTGTTGTTTTTATTATTATGTGACGGGAGGAATTCGTTTTCTGGTTCAGTCTATTTGGAGTTCTGTAGGTTTCCCATATGTTCATGGGCAACTCTTTCTTTAGGTTAGGTAAGTTTTCTTCGATAATTTTGTTGAAGATATTTACTGGCCCTTTAAGTTGGGAATCTTCACTCTCTTCTATACCTATTATCCTTAGGTTTGGTCTTCTCATTGTGTCCTGGATTTCCTGGATGTTTTGGGTTAGGAGCTTTTTGCTTTTTGCATTTTCTTTGACTGTTGTGTCAATGTTTTCTATGATATCTTCTAGACCTGAGATTCTCTCTTCTATCTCTTGCATTCTGTTGGTGATGCTTGCATCTCTGACACCTGATCTCTTTCCTAGGTTTTCTAACTCCCGAGTTGTCTCCCTTTGTGATTTCTTTATTGTTTCTATTTCCATTTTTAGATCCTGAATGGTTTTGTTCATTTCCTTCGCCTGTTTGATTGTGTTTTCCTGTAATTCTTTAATGGATTTTAGTGTTTCCTCTTTAAGGGCTTCTACCTGTTTACCTGTGTTCTCTTGTATTTCTTTAAGGGAGTTATTTATGTCCTTCATAAAGTCCTCTATCATCATCATGAGAAGTGATTTTTAGATCCAAATCTTGCTTTTAGGTTGTGATGGTGTATCCAGGACTTGCTATGGTAGGAGAACTGTGTTCTGATGATGACAAGTAACCTTGATTTCTGTTGTTTATATTCTTACACTTGCCTCCTGCCATCCGGTTATCTCTAGTGCTACCTGCCCTCTCTTATCTGACTGGAGCCTGTCCTTCCTGTGATCCTGGTTGTGTCAGAACTCCTCAGAGTCCTGTTGTCTCTGGGATCCTGTAACTCTGTGATCCTGTGATTCTGAGATCCTGGGTGTGTCATAGCTCCTGAGAGTCAAGCTGCCTCTGGAATCCTGAGTTCCTGGTGTCATCAAGCTCCTGGGCTCCTGGGATCCTGTAATTCTGGGTGTGTTAGAGCACCGGGAGTGGAGCTTCCTCTGGGTGTTGCGGAACTGCACATTTTACTATTTAAGTTTTATCTCAATGAACTGTCTGTTGGTGAGACTAGGATATTGCATTCACCCACTATCACTGTGTGATGGTCAGTATGTTATTTAAGTGTTTCGTTGATGAACTTGGGTGTCCTTGTGTTTAATACATAGATATTAAGAATTGCAATGTCAGCCAGGCAGTGGTGGCGCATGCCTTTAATCCCAGCACTCGGGAGACAGAGGCAGGTGGATTTCTGAGTTCGAGGCCAGCCTGGTCTACAGAGTGAGTTTCCAGGACAGCCAGGGCTACACAGAGAAACCCTGTCTCGAAAAAAAAAAAAAAAAGAATTGCAGTGTCCTCTTGATGGATTTTTCCTTTGTTTAGTCCTTAATGTCCTTTCTATCTCTTCTAATTGGATTTGGTTTGAACTCTTTTGTCAGATACTAAGATAGCTATAGTAGCTTTCTTCTTAGGTTCCTTTTCTTGGAATATCACCTTCTATTCTTTTATCATGAGGTGATGTCTATCTTTGCTGTTAAAGTGTGATTTTTTGATACAACAGAAGGATGGATCCTGTTTTCACATCTATTCTGTTGGTCTGTGTCTTTTAATTAGGGATTTGACAATATCTATGTTAAGAGTTATCAGTGTTTGTTGATTCCTATTATTTTGTTGTGGCGATGTTTTCCCCACCTCTCTTGATTTTCTGTTCTGGGATTATTTATTCCTTGCTTTTTCTTGGGTGTGATTGGTCTCTTTAGGTTGAAGTTTTTCTTCTAGCACCTCTGCAGGGCTAGATTTGTTGATAAATACTGCTTAAATTTGGTGTTTATCATGGGATGTCCTATTTCTGCATCTACTGTGATTGAAAATGTTGCTGTGTATAGTAGTATGTGCTGGCATCTGTGGTCTCCTGGAGTTTGTAGAACATTTGTCCAGGCCCTTCTGGCTTTTAGAGTCTCCACTGAGAAGTCAGATGTTATTCTAATAGGTCTGCCTTCATATGTCACTTGGTCTTTTTCACTTGCAGCTTTTACTATTCTTTTTTCTTTACGTTTAGTGTTTTGATTACTGTGTACCAAGGGGAATATTCCTTCTGCTCCATTCTATTTGGTATTCTGTGTGCTTCCTGTAGTGGGAACAGGACCAAGGATGAGTGTTAAGAGGAGACAGAATCACATGACAAATCCTAGGAAATTAGACTCCGGAGTCCAGCATCAGGGTGCAGATCTGAGTTTATTGCCAGCACATAAACATGTATACATGTTTGAGCCGATCCCAAGACCCTAAATCCTTGATCAGTTGTATCTCACCACACCATCATCATGCCCCAATGAAATCCCTGCCTGATGAGGTAATTTCAGAAGGAGTTAGGAGAGCATCATCACCTGTTGGGACTTCTGTGAAGACAGGGCAGGCAGACACCACCCTGGCCTTGCTTCCTTCTTGCTGTCTCACTGGTGTCCTGGGAGCCATCTTAGATCTAATGCCATGTATGGCAGATCAAGACTCTTTGAGGAGTCATGGAAGCCTGTGGTGCCTCACTCTCCATCCTACTATTTCCTTCACAATGTGGACTTCCACATTCCCCACATCTTGTACTTTGATAGGCATCTCCTTCTTTAGGTTAAGGAAATTCTCTTCTATAATTTTGCTGAAAATGTTTTTTTGTGCCTTTGACCTGGGTTTCTTCTCCTTCCTATTATTCTTTTTATGGTGTCCCGGGTTTCTTGAATGTTATGTGCCTGGAGTTTTTTAGATTTAACATTTTCTTTGATGGAGGTATTCACTTTTTCTATCTTGCCTTCAATGCCTGAGCATCCCTCTTCCATATCATGTATTCTGTTGGTGAGGCTTGCGACTGAGGTTCTTGTTCAAGTTCCTAAACTCTTCATTTTTAGTTTTCCCTAAGTTTTTGTTTTCCTTATTGATTCTATTCCCACTTTCCGGTCTTGGGCAGTTTTATTCATTTCCTTTCACTGTTTATGAATTTCTTTGATGGATTTTGAAGACCATTGGTGGTTTTCTTCTCCAGCAGTTTCACACACTTAGGGAAGCGAGCTATCAGACAGGAAGCTTCTCGTTCAGCTCCAGCTTGATTTCTCTATGTCATGCAACCAAGATGTGTGAGTCTTTAGCAATGGGGTCTTATCACCTAGTCACAGTAGACAACCAAGAGTAGTGATAAGAACTTGTATTGATCTGGGAGGTCTCTGGTTAGAAGGAATCCCACCTCTGGTTTTTGCGTAATAAATACCATTCCAAACCAAGAATTTTGCTTAATCAATCACAGCTTCTAGGACAATACTTTTGTTCAATCATGCAATGTCTCTCCCTTTCAAGTCTTTTCTTTTTTATGTATATATAATCTGATTATGAGATAGTAGGTTTTGCACATGGCTCTTCCAGACCCTATTGTTTCAGTCAACTCCACCTCCCACTCCTCATCCCCTCATCCCTCCCCCACCTCTCTTCAGCCTTTCTTCACTACTTTCTATTGCCTCCATGCTACCATGCGCTCTCTATGATCTCTCAGCTTCCACAGACACCCCCATACAAGGTTAGAGACCTGGAGCTAGGATCCACAAATGAGGGAGAACATGCATCATTTGTCTTTCTGGGCCTAGAGTACATCATTCACTTTAATATGTTCCAGTTCTAGTCATTTCCCTGAAAATTTAATCTTTACATTTATTTTTACATTTTTGCTATTATGTAGAAATGCAATTTTTATTAGGACTTTTTGAAATTGCCTTACAAAGTACTAATTTCCAGATACGATTTTCATACACATTTCATTTTGCTTGATTCTCCCATTTCTTTATCTCCCTATCCTTTCTTTCCTTCCTGTAACTTTCAATATCGCCCTATGCTTTATTCTGTTATCTTCCTGACTCCCTTCCTTAAAACTCTCTCTTTCATTCGGTGTAGAGTCGTGGCCTTTACCCCTGTTTTCTCCTACCTACATAAGCATATTTAACAATTAGAGGCTAGGCTATGAAAATGAGAAAGAACACACAGTATTTGTTTTGTTGAGTTTGGAATACCCTGGTTAATATTTGCCAGTCCCATTCATTTTCTTGCATCTTTCAGGATTTAATTTTGATTTATATTTTAGATGCATATCCATTGTGTGCATCTGCTACGTTTTCATTATTCGTTCATCTGCTGATGGACAATGGGGCTGACTCCTTCTCCTTGCTACTGTGAAAAGAGGAACAATGACTACAGATAATCAGGCATCTCTATGGTACGAGCTGGGTCACATAATTCTCCTCTTGAGCAAACTCCACACTGAATCCTGGTGGCTTCTCTAATTTATAATCTCAACTGTGAATATGGACTCCTTTCTCCACATCTGCCCAGCACATGATCATGGACTCTTCTTTCTCCACATCTGCCCAGCACATGATTTGTCATCATTCTCACTGGGGTGACATGGAGTCTCAAAGCAACTTTAGTTTTCATTTTTCTGATGGCTAGATATGTTAAACACTTTTAAAAGATATTTATTGGCCCATCATATTTCTTCTTTTCAGAACTATCTGTTCTGAAAAAGCATATATATATATATTTGTGTGAGAGAGAAAGCATGAGAGAGAGACAGAGACAAATAAAGACAGACAAAGTCAGAGTGCAACTCTGGGGAACTGACTTTCTCCTACCACTGTGTGGGATCCAAGCATCAGATTCAACTAATGGCGTGCACAAGTGCCTGCACACACTGAGCCAGCTCAGCAGCTCAGCTGGCTGTTTATTCTATTTACAGTCTTTCTTTCTGTGGAGAGCTTTTTAATTTCATCTAGTCTATTTGTCAGATCTTGGGACTTTTTTCTTACTGGGGTTCTACTCACGAGCATGTTGCTCATACTTGTGTCCTTTAGTAGTTTCAATGGTTTTTGCTGTTGCTGTTTTGTTTTGTTTTAATAGAAGACTTTGATCCAGTTTAATTTTTTAAAGCAGGGTGAGAGATGTAGATCTAATTTCTTCTACATTTGATATAGGTTTGATAAAAAAAAAAAAAAAAAAAGGCTCTCTGCTTTCTGATGCATGTCTTCAACAGCTTTGGCAAAATGAGGTGTCCATAGCTGTGTGTGTTTACCTCTGTGCTTTCCTGTTGTGTTCCACTGGTCTACCTCTGTTTTGTGTCAGTGCCTTGCTGTCTTTATCGCTATGTCTTTGTAGAATAGTTTGAAGTTAGTGATTACTATGGCTCTTCTCTTTCTACTTGAAATTATTTTCACTCTCTGTGGTCTTTTGTATTTTCATATGAGTCTTAGAATTGCTTTTTCCTAACCCTGAGAAAAATGTCATGGAGATTTTTATGAGACTGCATTGAACTTGTAGGCTGATTTGGTAGCAGAACCATTTTCACAGTGTTCATTTTGCCAATCTAAGAGTATGGGCATTCTTTCCATCAGCTTGTGTCTTTTTCAGCTTCTTGTTTCAGTGTCTCAAGTTTTTTTTATAGAAATCTTTCATATCTGTGGTTGGATATATCACTAGATATTTTATTTTTCATTCTCAAACTCATGTGAATCAGGTATTTTTCCTGATTTCCTTCTCAGCAAGTTCATTATTGATGTAAACTGCAGATTTGTTAATATGTTGATTCTGTGTACTGATAGTGTCTATCAAGATCCAGGAGGTCTGGATGAAGTCTGGGGTCTTATAAGTGTAGATTCAAGTTATCTGAAGAATCATGAATCTACACTTATAACCTATTAATTTCCTATTTTTATCCCTTGTACATCTGTCTCCTATCTTACTGCTGTAGCTAAGATTTGAAGTACTATATTGACTAGAGTGGAGAGATTGGGTACCTTTCCATTCTAAAACCTGCGAGATTTTAGAAGAAATGCTCTTAGTTTTCCCCCAGCTGGTTTAATGTTGATCACAGGTTCGTCATGTCCTTTATTGTGTGGAAGAATAACGTAACCACTTCTGGTTTTATTTTGAAGGTGTGTTGCCCTTTGTCAAATACCTTTTCTGAGTTCATGAAGAAGACCGTGTGACCTCTATCTTTAAGTCATTAATAAAGAACAATACCTTTATGGATTCATATATATTGACCGAGTGGTGCAACCCTCCTTGGGGTGCAACCAACTTGTCAAACTATGTGCACTTCTTGGTATGATTTTGAATTCAGCTTGCAACATTTTGTTGAGGCTTTTGCTTTTTATGCTCATCAAGAAGACAGCTCTGTACTTTTTCTTTTTGCAGTGTTTATTGAGTCTTAAGATCAGATCACACTGGCCTCCTAGACTGAATTGGATAGTGTCCTTTCCTTTGCTGTGCTGTGGAACAGCCTGAGAACTATCAGTTTGTATTAGATCTTCTATGAAAGTTTAGTAGAATTCAGCAAGAAATCTATACGGTCCTGGACTTACCTTTCAAAGGAGACTTAAAATTACTCCCCCTCCTTTTATTTATTTATTTATTTTTTGCTTATTTTGAGTCTGTTTTAGATTGTTTAGATCTCTAGCTCTCAGCTTGATAAGTCATATGTATTCAGAAATTTATTCATTTCTTTTAAACTGTCCAATTTCTTGGAACTTAAGTTTTTATTATATTCACTAAATATCTTCTGAATTTTGCCAGAGTCTGTTCTAACAGCTCATTTATCACTTCTACTTTATTAATTTGAGTTTTTTCTTTATCTTGGTTAGTTTGATTATGAATCAATTGATCTTGTCAATCATTTTAAAGAATCAATTCTTTCTCTGTCTCACTCTACACATTGTGTTTTTTGCTCTGCTTCATTAATTTCTAACCTGGTTTTTATTATTTCTTGCCATCTGCTACATTTGAGTATGAATTCTTCTTTCTTTTCTAGAGATAAAAACTAGGTTATTTATTAGAGAGCTCTCTGATCATGTGTAACTATAAAATTTCCTCTTAGAATTCCCTTGGTCATATCCTAAATTTTCTCATCTATTCTCATTTTCATTTGACACTAAGAATTTCCTCATTTAATCCATGATTTTCTCAATGACTCATTTCCTGGATGATACTGTTCCTTCAAACTTATATTATTGGTTAGGTCAGTGAAATGGCTCAGAGGGTAAAAGTGCTTGCTGCTTGAGGTGATACAGCCCTGACAGCCTGGTTCAATCCCCAGAACACATGCAAAGGTGAGAGGAGAGAACTGGCTCCCTAAACTTAACCTCTGGCCTCCATATGCATGCTGGGATCGATGTACCCACCAACACACAGAGATTAAAACACACACTAAAATAATAAACAAAATTTAATTTTTTAAAAAAATGTATTGTTGGAAGATGGCTCATGGATAAAGTGTTTGCCATTCAACTGTGAGGACCAGAGTTCAGCTATCCAGAACCCGTATAAGAGCTGAGCAGGCATGGCGTCCACTAGTAACCACAGCACTTGAGAGATAAAGACAGGGAAGCCTGAAGTAAGCTGACTAGCTAGACTAGCCAGAATTGATAAGTTCCAGATTCAGTGAAATCCCCACCTTATTAAATGAAGAGAAATCCAGAAAGTCACCCTATAACAACTTCAAGCTCTCATGTCAACATACTCTTATACACATACTACACATGTATTCATACATGTATTAATACACATGCAGATGCGTCACACATGATGCTAACATAAAGATAAGTGTATCATTCGATTTCCAAGCATCTATGTATTTTCTGAGGTTTTCTAACTATATTGGGTTTATTTTTTGTTGTTTGCTTGTTTGTTGTCTTTTACACATTGGACTTTTTTATTTTCTCAATTCTTTTTTTTTCTTGGCTAAATTATTAGCAAGGGTTGATAAAGTGTCTGAGGAAGTATATGTACTTTCTGCCAAGACTGAAGACCTGAGTTCCATCCCTAAGGATGACATAATAGGGGAAAGAAGAGTCCTGAGACTTGTTCTCTGCATACACACACACACACACACACACACACACACACACACACACACACACGAACACAAATAAACAAATGTAATTTAAAATTCTGTTACACTCTTCTTCATTTACCTCTGCTGCTTCCTCTGAGTTCAGCTCACCCTTGTTCTCAGTTTGTTTCGTGGGATGCTTGTCTGGGAGGAGTCCTTGAGTTAGGTTCTCACTGTTTGATCTACTTGCACAGATTATACTTCACCCTCTTGCAGCTGGAATTACAGGTGCGTGCCACTGTGCTTGGCTTAACTTACTCCCCCACCCCCAATTCCCTACACGGGAAGCTGATACCATAAATTGAAGACTTTTCCCCCAAACCCAAGAATTTAATACAACAGACTAGTTATCTTTAATCCAAAACTCATGCCCACCCCCACCCACCCCCCAAATTGAGAGCTGACATGTGGAAAGTTTCGAGTTTTAGAGTGTTTTGGATTTCAGAATGTCTTGGATTTGGGGTTTCCTGGTTAGGCATACTGAAGTTGTACCGGCTAAGCAAGCATTCTGAAACACTTCTGGTCTCCACATTTTTGGAAAGGAGACCAAGCCTAAGTAAACCCCTTTTGCTTCTTTTGCTTCCATGGCATTCCAAAGAATTGTTATGTTTCAAATTTTCACTAAACCAAAAGAGGCCTAATTTTGTTTGTATTCTTTGATCCATGTATTATTTAGAAGTTGTTTTTAGTAAATATTTGGAGATTACCCAGAGATCTTTCTGCTTTTGATTTCTAAAATAATTCCATGTGGAACGAGAATGTTTCCTAAAATATCATAAGAGTTCTTTCATTACCAAGCTATGGTTGTATTTTCTATTTTTAGGTGCCAATGGAAAAATATGTCAAAAATACATGCAAGCTGAAATAGAAACATTTAGAAACAAAACACTACGTTCCAGTTTAAGAGAATTTCTTACTCTTTACCCCACAGGCAACAGCAGGGGTTGCTAGTGGGGAATTCCAAATTTGGAGCCAGACATTAAGAGTCAGTCATATGCTAGCAAACTGTGTGGACAGGGGACAGGTGTTAATCCACTTTCACACCGGTTTCTATAGTCCTGTAGGATAGGCAATAATGACACCTCAGTTGCTATGACTTCTAAGAAGACCAAACAAATGCACAAATGCATTCTAAAATATTAAAAGCAGTACAGACCTGCAGTGACCCCTGTGCATGTATCTGATAAAAGAAATTATACTTCTGATAATTTACCTTATAGAATATGATAGAAACTCAGTTTCTAGAGACCTGAATTCAAACCCATCAATTCCACGGCTGGCTTTGAAGAGCATTCATACATAGAACTTTGAGATGCATTTTGGTGGGAGATTTTTCTTAAATCTATCCCTGGGATGTGACAAGCCATGCAGTTAGGACACATATCGCTGGAAGGGACCCCTTCCCCTTCATCACACGAGGCGAATCTGAAGCTGAAGTCTGCGTGAACGGAGCCCGACAGACTTACGAGAAGAGAGGAGGAGAGAAGATGGGAAATTTAACTTCTAAACATTCCCCAAAATGTTGGTATTGATATCATTACAGCTAAGACAGTTTTTTAGAAAGTCTGCCTTATTGTTCCGACTCCTCTCTCCCTGCAGGTGGCGCCCGGTAGCCGCTGTGCCCCGTGTTCCGGCTCTGAGGTCCCCAGAAGCCACGCACCTTGAAAGGCTGGGAGGGTCCAAGAGCATATGCGAGTGGGACCGCTGTGCTTCCCTGGGGAAGACGGTTCCACACCGGGAAAGGCTATCTAAGAGGAAATTGCCCTAGTTTAACGATAGTGCAGCTAGGTAAAGTCAGAGCCAACCTGGATAAATCAGTCAATCCTGCCTGTTAGATGCCAGAGCCCCTGTACTCCTACTCAATGACTTCCAGTGCCTAGTGCCTGCCCTGGGGGCCAGGGGTGGAGGGGGGGTGCCCTAGGTACCAACCAGAAAAGCTCCAGAGCCTGATCTCCAACCAGAGCGCCTTTGCCTCCTTCTCATTACAGACGGGGAGACCCTGTGAACACGGGCAGTTACTTTTCCCTTCCTCATCCCTTCCCCTTGTCCATCTCTTCTCCCTCCCTATCGCCTTTCCTTCTTTCCTTATCCCCTTTCCCTCCCTTCCTCTCCCGTCCCCCTCCCCTCCCTTCCCCTTTCTCTCTTCTCCCTCCCCTGGGGGAAGAGGGAGGAGGGAGAGACGCACAAATCTTGCACTAAACAGTTCCATTGCTTAACCCCCCTTCCAAACCTGTGTTCTTTCCGACTAATCAGATTTCCAGATGCCAAAGCAAAGCCCACGTGGTTTGGGGTTTTTATCAGACACGCAAAGAAAGGCTAGTGCTTGTTTGCTGCACACCGCCCTACAGTAGAGCTGCAGGCCCCCTTTTGCTTTTATTTGTGGCAGACCCTCTCCTCTGTTCTTCGTCTCATTTTTGAGTTCTGGAGACCACACTGGAATCTGAGGGGAAAGCGATCTCCCTAAAAGCCAAGGATAATTAAATTTACTAATTGAATTTTGTTTCAACAAATACAATTACAACATCCAATATCACCTCCCGGGGCTTTTTTCATGTCTCCGTGAGGAGCCCTTGGTAACAATGTTCCACTGATAGAGAAAAGTGCTTTCTGCAGAGGAGAAAGCAGTGCGTGCCAGGCAGGTGTGCACACAAGTTGCTAGCCATCTCTAAGGGAACCTACACGCTTAATAGTGTCCTAGCTAACTCTACATATGACATACAATTGCATTACAGCAATCTAAAATAAGCCCAGTGCCACTAGGGAAGGTTATTAAAAGGATAATATTACTTTAATGTTCACCAAGTTTTGTGTAGCTGATAGGAACATACACACATACACACAGAAAGAGATGCAAGTAGCAGTCCAATTGAGGCTTAAAGAGACAGACACTCGTTTTCCTCTCAAAATAAGAAGCTCTGAGTCAGGAGTGGCTGGCCCCATGACACTACCAAGAGCCAAGCTTGCTTCTTTTCCACACTTCTGTATGTGGAGTGCTGGCTTTTGTTCCAGTGCCTTTTGCAATAGGGCTGCAAGAGCTCCAGATACCTCTCTTCAAGACTGGGGCGCAGGGAAAGCAGAAAGGGTGATATTGATCCCTATTTCCTTTAAAGCAAAGGCTATCATAAGATGAGTCCGCGGATTCAACGCTAAAAAGCAAACTTTCCAGGAAATGTCGACTTCTCTGTTAACAATACGTCCTGCTCATTCATTCAGATGTTTACTCATTGTGATTCCCCTGAATCACATCCTTTGCTATAAAGCAAATTCAAGGCTAGCCTGAGCAAATTAGTGAGGCCCTATCTTAAAATAGTAAGAAAAAAAAAAAAAAAAAAAAGGCTGGGGATATAGTTCAGTGGTAACGTGCTTACCTAGCATAAGTACCGACTAAAATAAATAAATGTTCTCTCTCTCTCTCTGTGTGTGTGTGTGTGTGTGTGTGTGTGTGTGTGTGTGTGTGTGTGTGTGTGTGTGTGTGTTAGGGTTTCCACTTTTTTTATCTTGAAGTTCTGGGCATTTACCCTTCCTTTAGTTAGCAGGTTGGATATCTTGGACAGCCTAGGGCAGGGGACTTTAACATCTCCTAAGAAATTGATATGAGTGGTTCTAAAGCAAGGTCCTAAGTCACATTTCCAGTCCCAGAATGGCTCAGGACACAGGAACTGTGGAATGGCTGGGCCCATTCTGACTCAGAGTTGCCTAGAGTCTATGGAGTAGAGGGTTTGGTAACACCTCCTAAACTAGGATGTCAGACTGAGTCACTGAGGAACAGACTGCAGAAGCTGCTGGTGTAAGACCAAAATTTAACCTGTCCTGGCATTCTGGGAGTTGTAGTTCTTGGAAAATAACAACACCATATGGAAAAATAAACTGGCCAAATGGCTTTGTCCTTAAAAAGCCCCTAGGACACATGTCTCAACATCACTCACTGGGAATTTCAGAAGGTGGTTTTAGCCAAAGTCCATCCTGGTCAGTATTTAATTAAAGTTTGGTTCAAATTTAGCTCAGAATGGTGGAACTGATTTTTCTCTTGCAAATCTAAGGATTAAAACTGGGACTGGCCAAGCCCTGTGGTCCCAGACAGTAATGGCAGTGTCCAGGACAAGCTACCATCTAAATTTCAAGAGGTGGAGCTGAGCTCCAAAGAACATTATGCTCCATGGTCTAGAGCAGTTGGCTCCTCATCTGTGGGAGTAAACAAGGCACCCTGGGACTCGGACCTGGTGGGGAGGAGTCAGCATTCAAGGCTTTGCCTGATTAGAAAAGCTAAGCTCCAGGACTTGGTTCCCTTTGTGGAGACTACTGCTGTGCCTCAGTGTCCAGGGGCTCCAGGTTTGCATCTCAGCTCGAGCTCCTGCAGTTAGGGTCATGGCTGCTGTTCAATAAAAGACTGGATCCCAGAAAAGCTCCACGCCCATTTTATATCTTTAATTGGGTTTATATATATATTAATTGGACCAAAAACTAAAGAGCCAAATCGGAAGTGTTAGAGAGTGTTCCCAGGCCCTCTAGATAGCTATTGGAAAAGGGAAGGACACTATGTAGACCAAGAGGCAGGGATGTGCAGGTAGGAAACAGTTCAGGAGTTTGGCTAAAACATTACATGGTATCCCGCCTCATTCTGGGTGTGGGGGGACGCCACAGACAGACATGATTCCAAGTAAAAGTTTTGTAAACAGAGACAGAATTAATCCAAGAAGCCTTAGAAACTTAGATCTAAATAGGTATAGCCTTCCAAATTCAATTTACCTTCCAAATCCAATTTACCTTCCCTTGTGAAAAAGGGCTGGGTGGCTGAGTGTATATTTAAATAATAATAAGAAGCTCAGCCTGTTGAAGAGACATCTGCATCCATGTATTTATTGCAGCACCATTTATAATATCCAAGATAGGGAACCCACGTCACTGTAGAGGGTGGATAAAGAATGTATGACAGGTGCACACTATGGCCTCCCATACAGCCACAAGAAAGACTGGAATACTATACAGCCATAAGAAAGCTTGGAATACTATACAGCCACAAGAAAGACTGGAATATTATACAGCCACAAGAAAGACTGGAATACTATACAGCCACAAGGAAGACTGGAATACTATACAGCCACAAGGAAGATTGGAATACTATACAGCCACAAGGAAGATTGGAATACTATACAGCCACAAAGAAGATTGAAATCCTTTTGCTCGCAGCACTGTGGACTGAAGAAGGTGATAAGTGAAATAAGCAAATGCTGCACGTTCTTCTGAATGGGTGGCCGCTAAAAAGTTAATCTTACAGTAGACAATTGGATAATGGTTGCTGGGTACCAGTGAGGTGTGGGAGAGGGACATATGGCAAAGACAACAGCTAAAGGATAGAAGGTGAAGTTGGGTAGGGAGACAGACTCACTCCAGCATTCTACAGCACAGAAAAACAGTGGTTTAGCAATCATTAACAAAATGCTTTGAGTCAGCAAAAAATCTTAGGTGGTAGACACACAATTACCCCACCTGACATTCCACAATGTACCTGTATGTCATACCCTGCCCTCAAATAACGCACAATCACTATGTGTCTGAAAATGTGTTTTAAATGAAGATTTACCAAATCAAAGAAAGAGGTTAATATGTGCACATTAAACTAGCTTACAATTTTTCCGAGTCTTTTAGGTAATTTATCTTGAAGTCACGTCACACGTGCTGTCTCCCTGTGGACCAGCTGTGGTTAACTCTGGCTGTTACCTGGACTGGATTGAGAAACACTTACAAACTCGGATTAGCATACTTCTGTGTATGAGGTCATCCCCAAGATGACTGGCTTGGGTCAGTGAGCTGAGTGGGGGAGGGCTGCCCTTAATACAGTGCACTGTCCAGTGGGATGAAGGCCCGGGTGGGACAAAAAGCAGCAGAAAGGAGAAGCTTGCGCACATCATCTGCTCAGCCCTTCTCAGTTTGTATGTTCTGACTGCGGCCATCAACCCATGGACCTCGGACTCCAGCTTCTTCAGCCTGGAAACCCCAATTCTCCAGGGGTGGGAGTAGGTGGGTTGGGGGACTGCATCACTGGGTCACACTCATCAGGGCTTGGACTGAGCTACTATTGTTACTCTGGCTCTCCAGCCTGCAGATGGTGGCAGTGTGACTACCCCCCCTCATCACTTCACAAATCCCCTTATAATTCTATGTGCACTCTACTGTATTTTCTCCTCTATAAAATCCTTGATAATATACCAGGATTCTCTATTTGAGGACACAGACCCCCCCCCATCTGAACATTTACAACGATAAGATGACAAGTGTCTCTTTGATCACAAAAGTGTATCAGCTACCTTTGCTATGTAACAAATGGCCCCTTCAACTTTGTGGCCTGTGCTGGTTTGAACAGGTATGCCCCCCTCTCCCCCCCATGGATTCACGTGTTTGAACGTTTATCATAGGGAGTGGCACTATTAGGAGGTGTGGCCTTACTGGAGGAAGTGTGGCCTTGTTAGTGGAAGTATGACATTGTGTAGGAAGGCTTTGAGGTAATGTATGCTCATACTATGCCCAGTGTGATACACACTCTGCTTTCACTACCTGAGGGCCAAGAGGTAGAACTCTCAGTTCTTTCTCCAGCACCATGTCCGCCTGCATGCCACCATGTCCCCCACCATGATGATAATGGGCTAAACCTCTGAAACTGCAAGCTAGCCCCAATTAAATGTTTTCTTTTATAAGAGTTGTGATGGTCATGGTGTCTCTTCATGGCAGTGAAACCCTAAGACATGGTCCAAACAACAACCACTTACTTGTCTCCCAATCCTTTCTATGAATTTATGTCAGGCTCAGCTTTCCAGCTCCTCTGGAAATAGCAGGCTAGCCTCTACGTCTATAGTCGGCACCCAGCTTAGCTGCTGTCTGGTCCAGGGTGTAGCAACTCCAGCAGCTTATCTTTGTTCTCTTGGCTCTTTTATCCATGCACAGGCCTGTACAGACTTGGTCCCGGGATAGCAGACTACATTTACAAAGAAAGAAAATAGAGGTCTCTTGGGGTTCCTGTTCAGACCTGGCACTTCTGCTGAATTCTATTATGCAAAACTTCTCACAAGCACAGACCAAACTTGAGGGAGGCAAACGGACTCTATTTCCACCGGAAGGGTTGCAAGGGCATATTCCAAAGGGTTGCGTGCAGGGAGGAGACTTGCAAGCTACTACTGAAAGCATAGATAAATCGTTAGCAACTTCTTTCCCCTTCTCCAAGAAAGGCCTCATGTGTTCACTCATGTGCCGGGCATGGTACTAGGGAGTAGGATAGCTCAGTGATAGATGCTTGGCACTTTTATGTGAAATATGAAAGATAAGCTCGGGCTGGAGAGACAGCTCAGTGGTTAAGAGCACAGACATCTCTTGCAAATGACCCAAAGTTGAGTCCCAGCTCCAACATTTGTCAGCTCTCAACTGTTTGGAACTCCATCTCTGGGAGAACAAACATCTCTGACCTCCAAGGGTATTTGTATTCTGGTGCAAAAACCCACACAGAGATGCACACGCTTAGACATAATTAAAAACATTCTTCTCCTAGACAGGCTAGAGCAACGTATTTCAAGGTTTTAGGCCAAGAACAAGTTTTCTTTGTGGTTTAGTAAAAATGAAACTGTTTCCATCTTACGATGTGAATATATTTAAAAGTCATCCAGAATAATCACATTTGGGGATCTATCCCCATTCCTCCGGCCTGTAGAGCAGGGGTTCTCAACCTTCCTAATGCTTCAACCACCTAATGCAGTTCCTCATGCTGTGGCGACCCCTCAAACATAAGATTATTTCATTGCTACCTCATAATGGTAATTTGCTGCTGCTATGCATTGTAATGTAAATCTTTGATATGTAAGATATCTAATATGTGATCCCCAAAAAGGTTACGATGCCCAGGTTGAGAAACACTGCCCTTGACATTGTGTCTCATGAGGACAAGAATATTGCTGATTCTCCTCGATGCTGTGTCTCTTGTGCCTGACACCAGCAGGCATGTACTAGGCACTCAAACTGTATGAGAATGCTGATGTAAAAATCCCTGGAGCATGTGACTCATGGGCAGAAGAGACAGATGAGATGATGTGTGCTCTCTCTCTCTCTCTTTCTCTCTCTCTCTCAGCACAGTTCCTATTTCATTGTTTATTTCTTCTCTTCTGGTATTACTTAAGAAGAGGAAGTGTGTGAGAGTGGATTGATGCAATGGTCATATGCCTAGCTACATTTGCCAGCAGGTGAGACTGCGTAGGGATGGGGAGTGCCTCCGATGTTTTGGTATTTGAATAAATGAGCTAGCAAATGAGAAACTGTGGCCTTCACAGCTGGGAACAGAGAAAAGCACCCTGTGCATTCTCTTCTTCAGGAAGAAAAGCCTAGGTCTTCCATCACAGCTGACCAAGGCAGTGACTTTGAAGTTGCTTTGGAGGAAGTCACTTTGCAGTTGCTGCGGAGGAGCAGAGAACATGAGGTCATAGGCTTGCTCTTTTTGTTCACTATGATGGTGTCATAGAGTCAGTGGGTACGTGGTAAGGAAAATGAGGCAAGAGAAAAAAGCAGGCACCAGGTGATGAATGCGTAGACACACAAGATGGGCTGAGGGTTGTGTAGGAGCCTATGCTGACAAGACTTGATGAGGAACTGGGCTCACCACAGCAAGGCCGATCCCATCCTCTGCTTGGCAGGCATTACTGACAGAGCTATTTATTTAAATGGTGGCTTGAGAGATCTTGGATGAGAGGCCAGAGAAATAGGTCAGTGGGTGAAGGTGCTTGCTACCGAAGCTGAACTCCATACCCAGAAGCCACGTGGTGGAAGGAGAGGAGCTACTCTCCAAGTTGTCCCCCTATGTATACACAGACGCCATGGCACATACACCACCGCCCATACACACAATAAAAATAAATAAGTAAACAAATGTAAAAAGAATAAAAGAAAGAAATCCAGGACGAGATAAAAGGCGCTTAACTGGGACTCCTACAGGCAAACTGACTGTTCCTTTTAGGATCAAACAATACTCATTTTAACTTGATCTCCAGTGGAGAAAGCTATCTTCCGGAATCAACCAGACTCCGTTCAAACATGCACTACACTAATTCTTGTATGTGTGATGCTGCCTTGGGAAAATTAACCTTCATATCGCATCAGAATCAGAGGAAATAATAGCATTGCTCACTAAGGTGGTGCAGTTAGATGATCCACAAAGTCTGCCACCTATTGGTGGCTCCAGAAAATGTCAGCCAGAAGGGCAGGAGGGAACACTCCAGGGGCCTGGAAATGGGGGTGGGGGTGGGGTGGGAGGTCAGCTGTGTTGGTGGTAGGGGGGACAAGCAAGAAAATGAAACCTAAAGTTACCCAGAAAACTCAAGAGGAACAAGGCAGAGGATGTGGGGAAAGTGGGGTTGAAGGAATCCCTTTTACCTCTGCTCGGCTCTTCACCCCACTGAGAAACCGATATTACTACTCCTCTGAACAACAGTGGGAGCTGCCCCTCCCCCTGCAATGTCTGCCTTTCGAGTTCACCAAATTCCTACCATGGCATTAAGACTAAGATTCCGGGAAGCACACGGCCAAGCCTTCTGCCCATCCACAATGAAGAGCCCGGCTCTACCGTGCTACACAACAGTCCACAACCAGAGTTAAGTGCCAGGACCTGCCCACCCACCATTGGCCTTGGGCATACAATGGACCTCTCTGCATCCAGGCTCCTCCCCTGGTAGCTAAGAATAAGAATAGTACCAGCTTCAGAGAGGCCTGTGAGGATTGTCTGACATAATTAACAACTCATGGCCAGAGCCAATACAGTGTGGTCCAAGTAGACCCTAGTAGGGGGCTGTGTCATCCTGCAGCTGGAAGAAGTTGTAGGCAGTCAGGCCTCCTCTGCTCTTGGGCCCTGCCTGAAGCTGCAGACAGACAGAGGTATCCTGGCATCCTGGGTGCTCCACACTGGAGAGGAAGAGGCAACAATGACCACACTTGCCATTTGTCAGTTAGACTTGGTTACTTTTGCCTACATGCCTTTTGCATGTAGGATGCTGAGTCAGGAGGATTGCTACAGGCTTGTGTAGTGAGGTCCATGCCAGGTTAAGTTAGAGTAACACCCAGTTTCTAACAAACAGCAACAAACGAATTCCAAACAATCACTCAGGTTCACAATTCACTGGAAGAAGTTTCTATGGCAGAGACTGGATAGCTAACCGGAGACATTAAGAACCTCTGTTGAGATTAGAGCCCAAGCTCTTGGTGCTTTATGGAGATTCCCCTGCCTGACAGCTGCCTCCACAGGGCCCTCCGGTGCCCCACCGCTAGCCCTGGCTTGGGATGTGGGACATCGCATCTGTTCACCTCCTCCTCTGCCAGCCTAGTGACCTGGCAGACTGCCAGCCTATCAGCCAGGGCATTCAGGGAGGCCTGATTTTAATCAATTTCTATTTCCTGTAGAAACAGGTTTTTTCAGTGGTTTTGTAATGCAAGCGCTTTTGATCACATTAGGACTAGTCATGGCAGCCAACTTGGCAGCTTGTGTGCGGATCGCCTACAATGGCAGATTGTTTAGCCTTGATTGCCATTCAAAGCCACCTAAGGAAGAGGGAGGGAGGAGAAGAAAAAAGGAAAAAAGTGAAAGGAAACAAATAATAACCCAAGCCCCATGTTATATAATTGCATAATACGGAGCTAATTCTCTTTAAGGAAAATCGATTCACCTCTTCGTATCTCTCACTCTGCCTGTCTCTTTGTCTCTCTCTTGAAATGCAATGTCTCACAAGCACTAGTGAGAACACACAGGTACGCATACGTGCACACACGCACACACACACACACACACACACACATACACACACACACACACACACACACACACACACACACCATGGTTCAGTGAATGCATTGGGAGAACCTGCAAGCAATGAACTCTAACTTTAATCTTTTTTTTCCTTGTCTTCACTCATCCCTCCCCCCCCCCCCATCAAATCTCCAATTTGAGGAGCGCTAAAGTAGTGAAAAATCAAGAAAAGCCTGAGGGAAAATGTAAATTGAAAGTTCTCAGAGGCAGGAAGAGAAAAGTAGCTGTTTTTGAGTAAACAAGAAGATGCCAAATCAAATGAGACGCAATAAGAACTGGAGTATTGATTGGACTGGCCAGATGGCTCAGGCTGTGGAGCCTGGTGACCTGAGTTCAGTCTCCAGCATCCTCATGGTGGAAGGAGAGACCTGACCCCATAAGTTGTCCTCTGACTTCCACATGTACATTATGGCACACACGTCTGCACATAAACACATACATACATACATACATACATACATACATACATACATACATACATACATACACAGGTAAATAAACACATGAGAACACAAATAAATAAGTGACTTTAAAAAGAATCAGTATATTAAAATATTTGGGTTAAAAGAGGGTATGGAATTTGAAACTGAGTGAGTTTAATGATTAGATACTATCTAGTTCAGTCATTCATTCCTAGGAAAGCCTGGTTCTCTGCTTCCGAGCTTGATCAAACATTTCTGTTCTGCCTACACCTCTCATGCTGTGAATGCATTCATCTCACAGTGCCTTCAAGGAGTCCCCGTAGGCCGTCCAGTTGGTTCCCAGAATGCCTTCCTAGCTATCCACACTTGATTGACACATGTTCTACTCTCAGGGCTATCTGAGCTAACAGGATAAAGTAGTGTGTGCTTACAGACTGTAATGCACCCTTGCTACGCTTGCTTTGTTCTGGAAGAGAGAAAATGTATCTTTCTCAAATCAGGAGCTATGGGTGCCTGTGCAAGCATGGTGGGGAGATGTTCTCTGAAAGAATGGTCCTCCTGTGTTCAGTCACATGAGCTCCACACTTCACTTGCTTTGGAACTGGTCTTGTTGGATAAACATCATTTTACCAAGGGTCAGCACAGAGGTTTATAGCACCTACAGGAAACCTCAATGTTCTGAGTAGCTAAGGCACAAGGGACTGAAATGCTCTGGAAGCCCAGTGACTTTATAAAGTCACCAGAGAGACTGCCGAGAAGGTAAGACACTGAGTAACACGGACAGTGTGAGCTTAGCTATGCTGCAAAGCCAAAGGACTGGAATGGAAATGGATAAGAGAATAGAAGCTTTAACTCAACTAACAGTGGCCTCTGCACTCCATCTTTGCATTTAAACTTATAAGACATGCTTCTTGCTCTCCATATTTCAGTTTCTTTCAGGGAGCAAGAGTGGGCAGTCAAGGGTCATCACACACATTCACGGAGCCGTGGGAAATGGGTTCTACGCTGAGGCAAAGGTGGGGAAAGGCACAGAAAGCAGTGCTCCTAAAGTTTGGGTATAGAAAATAGACATTGAACTCTATGAGTGAGGATCTGAGTGAGGTGGAGAGGAAAGTGTGCTTGCCTGGCTTGAAAGCTCCCAAAAGGTTCAGGAGTTTGTGCTGGTCTGGATACTAACCAGTACTTCTCAGCATTACTGATCACACGGTTATTAAACTACAGGCTCCCCAGCCCCAACCTCCTCCAGAGTCGTTGATTCAGCAGTTAGAAGTCACTGAAATGCATATTTTCATTTATCTCTTTTAATTCACAAATAACATGTATTTGTTTGCATTGTACAATATGATGCTTTGCTATATTTATATATCCTGAACTATGTGACTCACGTTATTTAACACACCCACTCCCTCACCCATTTGTCACCTTTTGTGATGAAGATATTTAACCTGTACCCTCAGTCATTTGAGCACATGCAGTGTGTTGTTATTAACTACAGTTTCCCTGGATATACAATCTCTCAAATTTAGTCTTCTATCTGATGGAAATTTTATATCCTTCAGTCAATTCCTCCAAAACTTTCTGACACCCCGTCCTGACTTCTACTCTACTTTTGCTTCTGTGAACAGAGTTTTAGATTCTGTATGCGGGAGAGCCCATGACATTTCTGTTCGTGTACTAGCTTATCTCACCCAGCACAGTGACCTCCTGGCTCATCCATGCTGTCACAAATGATGGGATTCTTTTCACTGCAATAGTATCCCATTGTGTTTGTCTACCATATTCTGTCCATTCACTAGCCCATGGATGTGTGTGCTGCTGTATGTTGGCTGTTATGATAAATACCTCAGTGATCATGGCCTGTAAACTTGTCTTGATATAAAGCTCCCTAAGACATTGGTTACTGGATCACATGACAGTTCTGTTTGGGGCTTTCCAGAACCTCTGTACTGCTGTCCATCGTGACCCCACTAACTTACACTACCACCAACAGTGTGCAAAGGCTCCCTTTGCTCCACTTCCTTGCCAAGACTTACTTCTCTCCTTCTGGTAACTGCTGTTCTGATGGAATGAAGTGGCACCTAGGTGCGGTTTTAATTTGCAAGAAATGCACATTGTAATTCACCACTCCAAATAATTTTTAAATAAATATTTTAAAGAGTACTAAATTAATTTTTAAAGTACTAAATTAGATACTATCCATTTATTCAAAAATATTATTGGGAGGCTGGAGAGAAGGCTCGGTGGTTAAGAACACTTGATGCTCTTGCAGAGAACCAGGGTTTGGTTCCCAGGACCCTGACCAGGTGGCTTACAGCTGCCAGTACCTCCAGTAGTAGAGAAGCTGGTGCCCTTCTTCTGCCCTCCCCAGGCAGCTGATGACATGTGATGCACATACATGCATACACATATACACACATAAAATTAAAAAATAAAACCATATTTTAAAAAGAGCCATTGTTGGGCTCTTTCCATCAGGCTGAACACTGAGGAAAGAGGACTCAGAGGGTCCTGCTGGCCTGTAAGAGAGGAGGATGCTATACCTCATAGTTGCAGTTAGTGGTAGGGTGGGAGCTGCAGATGAGAGGGGAACCTAAGTTAGACGAGGGACTGTGGGCAAGGGTTGTGTGTGGTCCGAAGTGGGAGCTGAACAAGGCTGCTGGGCTTTGGCTCTACAGAAAAAAAAAAAAGAAAGAAAGAAAGACAGGCTATCCAAACAGGAGCTAAGAAGTGTGGCATATTGTAAAACACTGGGAGCAGGAAGCTGGTGTGGAAGCCCAAGTGGCTGCCTTTGGGTTAGGGTTGCACTACTATGGTGTCCCACAGAAAGCTCAGACATTGGGCTCTGGAGACACCCAGTGTCCGGATCTGCCACCATCTCAGTAAAACATATGAGTTAAGCCTGGTATGTCTCAATTCCTGAAAGGAGAATGGTAACAGGTCTCCTAAGTAATGGTCAGGTTTGCATCCTCAGAATTACTCCATAAAGTTAGTGTTATTGGCATACTTTTCAGTGCCTAGTGCCTAGCAAGCTCTCAGAGCACTGAGTCATTTGAGTCACTCGATAACCTCGGGAGGCAGCTATTATCACTAATCCCATGTTACAGAAGAGAAAATTGAAACTGAAGAGGTTAAGAGATCTAAACAAGCTAATCACAGTTTAAACTTGAACCCAGGGCTCTTAACTCTAACACAGTCTGTCCTTTCTCTTACAGCAAAACAAGGGAGTCAAATTTTAGAAGCTTTTGAACTTCATAAGTCATCTTAAATTCTGCATACTGGAGGGACCTTTGCAACAGGGAATGGACATGCTGGAATAAGTGTTGCCAAAGGATGAGGCTCCTGGATTAAATGGAAAATGAACCCCTGGATCTTGAGAAGAAGGAAATGAGTTGGTAACAGCATCTGTGGGAGTGTTGGCTAACTTTCTACCAACTTGATGCAGCTAGCGTCATTTGGGAAGAGGAACTCTCAATTAAGAAAATACCCATAGGCAAGTCTGCAGTGCATGTTCTTCACCAAAGACTGATGTGGGTGGGCCCAGTACAAGGGAGGTAGTGCTATTCCTGAGCAGAGGGTCTGGAGCTGCATAAGAGAGCAGGTGGGGTAAGCCAGGAAAAGCAGGTCAACAAGCCAGTGTTCCTCTGGGGCCTCCACCTCAGTCCCTGCCTCCAGGTCCCTGTCTTGAGTTGCACCCCTGACTTCCCTCAATAACGGAGGGTGATCCGAGAGTTGTAAGCTGAAATAAACTCTTTTCTCCCCAAGTTGCTTTGGGTAATGGTGCTTTATTACAGCAATAAAAACCCTAAGAGAGAGACCTGTAAAACAGCTGTAGCACAGAGACTTTGGTGAGTGCAGAGGAAACAGAGAAACCATGGATGCAGAAGAATCCGAATGAGTCTTAACAAGCAATGAGAGTTGCTATACAAAATACTTGGAATGGGTTGTTTTCAATCTAGCTGCTGGGATCAGAGGCTGGTAGGATTACTTTCTGTTGCTTTCTTGATTCGGCATGACCCCGCATTCTTTCTGCAACTTTCTATTCTACGAGTGCTGTGGTGGTCGTTGTTATTTACTGTTTTGCAGAACAAGGTCTAAGCACTTAACTCTGAAAAAGAGGCATGCAGAACTGACCCTCAGGGACTTGACTGTGGAGAAAGCTTTCCAGCATCTGAAGCACTAATATCTTCAAACAAAACCATTGATTGGGAAGTCTGGCTAGATAGAATTAATTGCGGCAATCTCCGAGACGACTGGTTCACATCCTGGGTATAAAGAGGGAGATATTTTATGGAGTCTGTTAGTGTCAATATTAAATGATACAAAACTGCATTCTGGGAATCTCCTGTCCAGAATCATATCTCTTTCATTATCTGCTGCACTTTCATGTGTATCAGTGTGGGGACAGGTTTCCACTGTACAGCCAGGTGGGAGTTAGATCTGCAAGTGACGCAGGTGAGCTATGTAGAGAATAAACCGTTAACAGTATATCGCTGACACACTACAAAGCTAAGATTCAAATCAAATCTTCATATCTATTTTGTTGTTGTTGTTGCTTTTAGGCTTTCTGAGAAATGTGGCCTTCAAGGGTAATTTTTAGATAATTTATGACAGAAATGTGCAAACAGCATGGAGGTGGCTGGGTCAGAAAGCAAAGTCACCTTCACACCCCCTCAAAGCTCATCAGCAAATCAAGTACGATCTGGTGAGTGCAGATATGGGTCCCTGCACCTCTATGTGAAGTTACGTTGGAAAAAAGTCTGAAGAGCATCCCAGCCGTACACTGTGTAACCTACATTTCTCTTCCCCAACAGCATACAACAGACTGTACTGACAAAGATCTGCTCCATTGGCTTTCAAGGGTCTTTTCCAAGGCATGGGAGATATTTAACCACTTCTTCAATGGTGGGTATTAATGTTGGTTTGATTTATTTTGCTCTTAAAACATACTTCCAGGCAAAGATGTAGCTCAGTTGGTAGAGTGCTTGCCCAACATGCATGAATTGGTTTTAGCCCAGCTCTGCATAAGCCTGGTATAGCGGCATACACCTATAATCCTAGAACTTGGGAGGCAGAAATAGAAGAATAGGGAGCAAAACTATGCTCAGCACATAGCAAGCTTGAAGCCAGGCTGAGCTGTAGGAAATCCTGTCTCAAACATAAAAATAACTAGTCATGGTTGTGTGTCCTCATGAAATAGTATTGGTATAAGAAACTAAAAACCAAAGAGATCTTTATCTTTTCCTTTAGGGACTTTTAAAAATCCCAGGTAGTCCTCTAAAGTGTCATCTCAATGTATCCTTCAACAGATTTTGATGCATTTCTAAAATTCCTACCATCACTAAGTAATTGACAATGTTTTTCCCAGGAGGATCAACTCATTGATCGATTCAATATATAGGTGCTATAATGCCTCTCACATGCAGGTTCTCACATGCACATACCATTCCAGTGCCAGGAGATTCTTCAGGGTAAAAAAGGAAATCTCTATCCACACAAGAAGTAACTTTGCTTTCGTGGTAAAAAAAAAAGGTATTACATCTTTTATATAATATTTATATTTATATAAAACATAATTTATAATAAATAAGTAGCAAAAATGTATCGGTGTATAATAGGAAGGCAGTAACAAGTATTGTGACAATTAGGTAATAATGTGCCATGTACCTTTCTCTTTCTCCTGGTACTGGGGTAGAAGCTTCCAGCCTGCTGAGCATGCACGTAACCACTGAGCTATGCTCAGTCCTGTTATATAGCTTTGAAATGAGTCCAGATGCTAACAGAGTTTGCCCTGGGGGTGAATGGCGTGTTTTTCTTTAATAGTAATAACTTGATGTGTCCTACACCTTTCCACGACAGTGTTACATCATACCTTCCGGGACTCACATGTGAGGTGCTGATGTCAGCCACCAGACTCTACATTGGTACAAGGAGAGGCTACAAGCTTGATAAACACTAATGGTTCATGCCCTGACAGGTTGAGAGTCCACTCAGCCTGCAATGGGGCTACACATGTCATGTTTAGAATGCGGAAGCCTTGTCCACCAGCAATGCCACCACCCGGAGTACAGAGCATGCTGTGCCTCTGCAGATCGGGCGTGAGGTCACCTCTCCAGACAACCTTTGGTAATGAGCTCTGTCTCAGACTTCACTTAGACTTTTCTCCACATTCACCCTCATTCTCAGTCAAACTTTAATACAGGACCCCCACAAGATTATACCACACTCACCCTGTGACTGGTGTATCTCATCTATGAGGTGTGTTCCCTCTCAGATTTGTCCTCTGGACCCTCCCTGTCTTTAAGCATTGGGAGACAAAGTAGGGAGACCTCTGTCTGACAATATGCCATGTAATTTGAGAAGCAGTACATTGATTATCTTTTGATTTTAAATATACAAAACAGGGGAGTGGGAGATGTGAGGAGAAAGAGAGGTGGAGCTGAATAGAGGAAAACCTCTATTTTAAAATATTTTATTTTTGCCGGGCAGTGGTGATGCATGCCTTTAATCCCAGCACTTGGGAGGCAGGGGGAGGTGGATTTCCAAGTTCAAGGCCAGCCTGGTCTACAGAGTGAGTTCCAGGACAGCCAGGGCTACACAGAGAAACCCTGTCTCTAAAAAAAAACAACAAAAAAAATATTTTTATTTTATGTGCTTGAACGTTTTGCCTCCATGTGTGTATACACATCACAGGCATCCCTGGTTCCCTCAGAAGCCAAAAGAGAGAGAGCACTGGATCCTCTGGAACAAACAGTCTGTTGTAAGCTACCATGTGGGTGTTGGGAGTCAACCCAGGTCCTCTGCAAGAGCAGCCAGTGCTCTCCAGCACTGAGCCATCTCTCCAGTCTATAAAAACCCTGGGGAGGGAGCCTACCTACCCGGTCCAGAAGGAAGAGAAGACTGATATGACAGGGAAGGATGAACAAAAAGAGAGCATGGAGAGCGGTCTGAGCCAGGACGTGAAGAAGCCACAGAGAACTGGTTCTAGAGTTAGGTGGATGGCTTGGCAGGTAAAAGCATTTGCCACCTGCCTTAGGGTTTCATTGCTGTGAAGAGACACAGTTAATTGTGTCCGGCTTGCAATTCAGAGGTTTGGTCCGTTATTGTCATGATGGCAAACACGGTGGCATGCATACAGACATGGTGCTGAAGAAGCAACTGAGAGTTCTGCATCTGTGGATCCGCAGGCAGCAGGGCAGACAGTGAACCAGCTGAGACCTCAAAGCTCATCCCGTGGCAACATACTTCCTCCAACAAAGCCACACCTATTCTAACAAGGCCACACCTCCTAATAGTGCCACTCCCTATGGACCTATGAGGGCCATTTTTATTCAAATTATCACATTCCATTCCCTGGCCCCCATAGGCTTGTAGCTATATCATAATGCAAAATATCTTCAGTCCAACTTCAAAAGTCTCCATAGTCTGTCACAGCATCAGCACTGTTTAAAAGGCCAAAGTTCAGAGTCTCTTTTGAGACTCAATCAATCTCTTAATCTATTAAAATGTAGATCATATACTTTCAACATATGATGTCGGAATAAATAATTATGTAGATATCATATTCTGTAATTAGTACAGAATATACATTATAATTCCAAAAGAGAGCATAGTGAGGAAACATTGGACCAAAACAAGACTGAAATCCAGCTGAGCAAACTCCAAACTCTGCATCTCCATATCTAATATCAAAATGCTCTTCAGATCTCCAACTTCTTTCATCTTTGTTGACTATAACACACTTCTTTCTCTTGGGCTAGTGCCACTCCCTGTTAGCAGTTTTTCTCAGCAGGTATCTCACAGTTCTGGCATCTCTAACGTCTTGGAGTCTCCAAGGCAATCCAGGCTTCACCTTCACAACTGCACACCTTGACCTCTCTAGGCCTCCAAGCTGGGGCTTGCCACATGCCCGGCCTCAGTGGCTTTCATTAGTCATGGAGGGAGAGTCCATAATCCCTTTCCTATATCCTTGACTCTAAAGCAAGAACCACATGGCTGAAGATGATAGGTTCTGCTTGCTGGGGCTGAAACATGGGCCCCTTGTTCAGTTACATCTTCACCTGCTTTCTGGTTTTGATGGCTTCCTTCACTCTCTAAGTCTGGCTGTCCTGGAACTCACTCTGTAGACCAGACTGGCCTCAAACTCCAAGATCCACCAGCCTCCACCTTCTAAGTGCTAAGATTAAAGTGCATCAACACTCCAGACTCTAAGCTTTTTAAAAATTCCTTTTCACAAGTTGGAAAGATTAGCTGCATAGGATCTTGCCCTGAGGTCACCACTCCCTTAATTCTATTTAGCACCAGGGTTTTCTTTAATCTCTTCCTCCTCTTTAACACAGCACTTTACTCTGTTCAACTTCCTGGTGCTCCTTTTCTTCTTGAACTGTAGTTTGTGCTTTCCTCACTCAGCTGACCCCTCTTCATTGTAGATCTTCATAAGACTGAACACTAATAACCACACAACAAAGTCAATACTAAGCTGGTTTGAAACTTCCTCTGCCAATGCCATTAATCCAAAACTCTTCAATTAATTTTAGACAAACGTTTCAGTCAGACAAAGGCAAGATGTAGCCATATTCTTAGCCAAAACATCACAAGAATGGTCTCTAGGCCACACCATACAAATATTCTTCTCCTCTGAAACCTCTTGAGCCTGGCCTCCACAGTTCAAATCACCCTCAGTAACCCTGGCTTCCATAGTCCTACTCTTATGACTCATTAAGTCCCACTTAATGCATTCAACTGTTTTTCTAATCTGAAATCCCAAAGTGCACATATCTCCAAACAAAAGCATGGTCAGGCCTATCATAGAAATACCTGATTCCCAGGTACTAACTTCTGTCAGAGTTAGGGTTGTATTAATGTGAAGAGACACCATGATCATGGCAACTTTTATAAAGGAAAAGACTTAATTTGGGGCTGACTGTAGGGCAAGTGGAACTGTGTCATTAGACAGAAAAACTGGTAAGGTCAAGCAGATTCAGAAACCTCAGCAATTCTCAAAATTGAGAACAGTAGGTGTTTGAATCTGCTCCAGACCCGGTTCCTGTCGTGGAGCATGTGACCATGACATCCCACTAAGAGGACCATTGAAACTGGTCACATAGCATAGAGCCCAGAGTTCTCCATGCTAATGAATTATCTAGATGGGCCCAAGGGTTTGGCCAATAAGCTTCCCTTCCCAGAAATTCCTTCCTGCAAAAGATATTTAATCTATGATCCACCCAAGGACTGTCTCTCTCATCAAGAACCACAGACATGGTGCTGAAGAAGTAGCTGAGAGTTTTACATCTGGATCCACAGGAAGTGACAATGACACAATGAGCCTAGGTTTGCACCTCTGAGACCCCAAAGCTTACTCCCTAGTGCTGCACTTCCTCCACCAAAGCTCAAGACCACACCTTCTGATAGTGCCACTCCCTATGGACCTATGGGGGCCATTTTTATTCATATCACCACACCACCCAACAATGTAAGCTCAGGTACCTGAGTTTAATCCCTGAAATCTGCATCAAAGTAGATGGAGACAGCCAACTCTTTATAGCGGCTCACCAACCTCCACCTGTGCACAGCAGTTTGCATACACTACTACTACTACTAAAATAAATGGTTTTAATCAAACTCCAAGTGACATGAAAACCTTGGAATGTTTTGTGCTGGGATTGGATATAACCTAACATGACTTAAAAGATATGTGGAGATATGCTCTTATGTGGAGACTAGACTAAAAAGAAGAGCCATGTGGTGAGTTAGGAGCCCAGTGAAAGACTGAGAGCCACAGAAGTGAGGAGAGCGTGGGAGTGAGCAGATGATTTTAATGTGAAGTTTACAAAATTTGCTTATTGCTTAAATGTTGGATGAGAGAAAGATATGCTAGTCCAGATTAACCCAAAGAGTCTGACCTGAAGAGGTTTGCACCCTCTTCCTCCACAAAGCAGAAAAAAACACTAATTGGCTGTGGCACAGAGTGGGAGAATCTGGGAAAGACAGAGGCTTATTCTCTTACTATGTGCATTTCACACAGTAACAAATGCAGCTGTATACAGGGGACAATGACAGTTTAGGACTGCCTCTAGATAAAATGTCTGTTCCTCGGGATATCACTAGACTCCTTTGGCACAATTCACCTTTGGCCAGACAGAGGATACTACTTGGGCAAAGGTGAGAAAGCCAGGCATTGCACATAGGGACTTTCAAGTGTACTGTGTCATGGAAGTCCGAAGTTAGAATCAGCAAACATGAGGTAAGACGGAGATAGAGAGCCTCAAATACCATGACCAAGAATTTTACTTCATTCAAAGCTTGAGAAGGCAGCATACGCAGGCTAACCTTCCCTGACTGACAGGCCAAATCCACCTATTGTTGGGCTTAATGTTTGTCTTAATCAGCTCTGGCTATTGTAACAAAAAAAAAAAGTGCATTCATTCTCAGCTCTTTCACATTACATATGAAAAGAATCACGCTGACAATCCTTTGATTTAGAGCCTAGCTCCTGTTTTTTGCTGTACAAACTTGCTCTGGTCCACAACACTGACTGACAATTTACTCATTTGTAAAGTCAGGATAATAATATCTATACACCATTTGAAATTTTTCTAAGATCCGAATAAAGAAACATATTTTATAGACCATAACATATAATTCACATAAAGATTACATTTTTTGAATACATCATATCATTATAATATAATAGCAACTTTCACGGGACTCCATCTGTGGATGTATTTGTGTTTTCTGTGGGATTCTGGAAGCATTCATCTAACTTACAGCCTGTGGCATCTTGTTTCGCACTGGTGACACAGGTGCTTAAATGATTATTGAACTGAACACACATTAGTGGTCATCTGCCCTGCTTGTTGTTAGCTCTCACAGTGTGCATATGAGAGAATCACCTCTCTTGGAAAATGCTAAGTCTTTATTACTGGCATCTAGGAAAGTACTCATATTCTCAGAGAAAGCAAAGTTTGTGCATTGGTTTGTTTGGCTTTCTCTCCTTTCAAGACATATGTGGACATCTTGCATGATTAAACAAGATGTTAAAGGACAATTAGCATCAAAACAAAATTAGTCCCATTAAAATGAACAAAGAGCCCACAGAGCAGCGGGGTAGCATTAAGCACCTGGAACGGGTTAGTTGCTGCATTTAAGGCAATTAGTGCTGAAAGCAGCCATATTTTTCTTTGTTTTATTTCTTCCTTAGTGAACAGTAGTTTTCAGAGAAAGGGGATCGTTGTTCCCTCTCATATGCCAGCATGTTGGATTTGTATTTGTTCTAAGAATGCATCCAGTGTGTCTCCATATTCTTCAGCAGCTGTGTAGCCAGCGTTGAGGGAGCATCCTTGGCTCTGAAAGTGTCATCACTTTTAGTTGCAAGCCACACTTATTCTTGAGGGAATCGTGCCTTAAAAGCACGGTACATTAATTGTTACGGCATTGTGCAATTCCCTTGGAAAAGCATATTACAGCCTCATTAAAACCACATTACTTTATCATGATTCACAGGGAGTAGACGAGGAAATGAATTATTGAGTAACTTCTTATTAACACAAAAGAAGTCTGTCACGCTAAATTATATACTGTAGTTTAAGACATCAATTAAAGGTTTCAGAAGCCGGGTATACAAAGATATTCTTCAACCCAAAATGCCTCTACTCCCTAACACTGCTCACTGCCTTCCTGAACATCAATATCTGCAAAAAGATGGGCTGCCTAGGCAGGCTCCCACAAATTATTTACACAGAAATGAGTCTTAGCTACACAGGTTGTCAAAAAAGATAAATAATGCGTGTAGGGCCCGGGATGTTTCTATGGCAGAAAGGTTCCAGTTGGCTTCACATTTCTAAGCATAAAATCTGTTAAAAGAAAAAGAAGTGAACAGCCACAGAGCACCCAGCAGCTCAGCACACTTGTAATTGACTCCGTACTGTGGGCTCTGCAGCTCACTCCTAACCATCATGAAATTGAGGCCCCAAAGAGTTAAAGGATTTGAGTAAGTTAGGGATGCAGTGTCCCCTCCTTCTGACTTGTTGTACGTCAGCGGACAGCCTTCATACCACAAGGCCTCCTTTATCCATCAAACATGGAAGGAGCTTTAGAAATGGCCACATTGGTAAAGTGTGCTGCTTTACTACCTCAGTAAACGCAGTTCAGCTCAGTGCTAGAGCATTTGCCTCGTGTGCACAAGGCTCTGCGTTTGATCTTCCAGCACCACACATACAGGACTTTTAGTCAATACACTTTACAGTCAAAAGGACATTGCAGAATGATGAAGTCAACCCTTCGTGGGGATAAGCCAATGCTACATGTCCAGGGGATACTCCAGCTACCAGTGTAGCTTAGAAACTGAAGAAACAAAAATTAACAAATTGAAAAGGATAAATAAGCAAGCCCATTAGTCATAGTATGTGGTGTGCAAGGCTCTGAAGTAACACACAGCAACTGAACACACAGACAGAAAAAAAAATTGACAGACTGGAAACAGCTCTGCCCTTACAGCTAAGGCTCACGGCCAAAACTTTAACTTTGGTTCCCCATACCCACATTAAAGCCTATCTCTTGAGCTTCCCTTTTCTCCTCTACAGTGGCACATATGTGCCCACTCATTACTTCAAAGAAGAAAGATACACATCAGAAGTGAGGAGGTGGAGAGGTGGTTCAGCAGTTAAAAGCTGAGGACCTGGGTTTGGTTCCTAGCACCCACATGGTGGCTCGCAAACATCTGTAACTCCAGTCCCAGGGTCTCCAAAACCTCCTTCTGACTTCCATGTGGTACACAGACAAACAGGAAAAACATTCATACATTTAAATTAAATAAATAAATCTTTAAAAATTAATAAGTAAGTCTGAAGTTCAACAATTTTTAATTATTCTCCCTTCTGTAGTATGCAGATGTTGACGTCAGTTCTTTTAAAGATCACTATGTAAGCAAAATTGTATAATTTGCTGAGGATTTTTGCTGACTAATTCATTTGCTTTATGAAATACGGTCCTCTCAACTGCCCTCCTGTGGTAGCTATGTTATTTCCCCATTTTAATGACAGCAAAACTGAGGAACAAATGTTTGTATAACTGCTCAGGTCACCTGAATCTGAGTTGGTCTGACTTTGACGTACTCGCCTCTGATTTCTTAGCAGGTGGTTCTCTGTGGAGGCCATACTCCTCACAGGGACATTTGGCAACATCTGGAGATACTTTGAATTGTTTCTGAGGGGATACTATCAGCATCTAACTGGTAGAGACCTAGGATGGCTCCAAAGTCTATGAAATACTCTTGATAATCCCTGAATACCAGGAGATGACCCAGCTCTATGTCAATCAATAGTGCCAAGTGTAGAAGCTGAGTTCATATTTATACCCTCCAGTGAGAGAAAGACCAAAACTCTAAAAGAAGCATAGATTTGGAAATGCAGACTATTGTTTGAGGACTAACCATTGGCAAGGATTCAGGCTCCAGCAGGTGGCACACTCCAGTGCAGGTGCTACCAGCATCCTTGAAAAATTCCATGAGAGGCTACACCTCTCCATTAACAAGGATCCTTGGGTCCAAAATCAGAGTCACCACTCCTGTTGTTGTTTGTTTTAATAGTGTTTTATTGTGAATATTCTGAACTCCCTTACAACGTGCTTGCAATGTAACTTTAGCCAAAAATTCAAGGTGTTAGATAATGAGACAGCCCAGGAATCTAGCAAAGAAATGCCCAAATAGGCCAGACAAGGAGCCAAAAGAAGCTCTCTTTGTGGTTTCTTAGTGTTTACAGGATCCCCGTGCCAGAGGCTCTTGGCCTCACCAGGAAGGTGGTGATGGAGAAGAATTAAGCAGCCTCTGGCCAGTGGTGGCCACCCTGTAGGCTCCAGCCCTGAGTTGACCCAAGAGTCTTCGTCTTCATCAGTGCTGTCAGCCGGCAGGGCTAGCTGGAGGAAAGAAAGCGCCTGAGGCCCTTTAGTGTTTATTGACATAGAAACATAACCTAGGTGATGAGGTGGAGAAGCAGGTTATAGTCCTCAGGAATGCGGTCATGTAATTACAGTGCTAATAGAGGGTTCTTAGGTGTCCCCCCAAAATGATCAGTGGCTGTTTCTGTTGGAATGATTTTCAGTGGTTTCCATTTTCTTCAGGTTTTTCTGAATTTTCTTACTGGTAATTGACTAGAGCCCTTAGATCCTGAAGCACAGGCTCTGTTTATGATGGGGGTGGGATGCGGGCAGGGCAGGGTGGGGCATGGATGGAGCTCTGTGGGTAACAGAAGCTTGGCAGCAGAATTTCAGGTATCATGGAGGTACTGCCTGCTGTTCTGGTAGGCCATCCTGCCCTGTGTCATATTGTGCCCAAGTAATAGGTGCATCATGTCCAGGGGAAGGAAAAGACATCATTTGTTCAAAGAAGGAAGACATATTGTCTGCCCCAACACCAACAATGCAGGAAGCCATCAGAATCTTTCTTGCAGCAATGTCCTGTACCATAAGCTCCTTCCTCACCAGAAACAAAGGCTCTCCAAAATCTGCCTATGTACCCAGGGCTCAAGAAAAAAATCTGCCCATGACTCAAGCCTCAGAGCTACCACAGAAGTCACTGCCTTGCTCCTCTGGAGGCAGGCACCCCCCTGTCCTGAAAACATTTGTGTCAGTAAACCTGCCAATTAGAGTTCAATTTGGTCTGTTCAGAGAGTATGGATTTAAGAAATTCTTCATTCTTCTAAATTCAGGTCAGCCTGAGTGGGCCTTGCTACTGAGAGTTCCTGACACATCCAAAGCTGGCATCTTCCACTGCCATGGAGACGAGCTAAGAGGGCACTATTCTGTCTTCAAGCAGAGTTTAAAGGGAACTTAGAGGAATCAGGGCCCACTGCATTGAAAAGTAAAATTATTTCATATTTTTAGTCTCTCCAGAAGGCCGACAATCCCAAAGTAATATATAGCCTCAAGGGCCAGAACGAAGCTTAGGCAAGATTTGTGTATTTATTAAAAAACTCTGAAATAGCAAACTGACATGTAGAAAACTCTCCTAGTTAGAAAAAAGATGCTTAAGAGCCCACAAGGTGCAGTTTCATAGGAACCAATGACAACACTTCATCTTGTCTGTCAAGAAAAAAGGCAGATGTAGCAAAAATGTTAGGTATCCCTTTTGTCTAATGAAGTGGACTATATGGGATGGATGATAAACTAATACACTGTTAGTGAGCTATATTATGGTATGAACTAAAGAGGATGGAAATTGTTCAAAATGAAAGTGGTCTCTCTGCTTCTGACTCTCTGAGCAAGCATAGACACAGACATTTCTTATACAGAAGCAAGAACACTGAAGGTCTTTCCCATGACCCCTGGAAATTACCTGAGCATGATTCCTTCCTTCAGGAGCTCTGGATCTAGGACCACCTCTGCTTTTGCTGACTGTGTTTACCTTATAGGTGACAGGTGACAGGTAACTGTTTTCCTTGAGCATCTGTTTGCCGTCAGTCTTGCATCAGCAGGCCTTCAAGTTCTCTGAGAAAATGACAAATATGAGTCCTTTCTACTACACTCATAGGAGCCAAGATGCTGGTAAGTTAGACATAAAACAAAAGAAAACAGGAGCAAAGAACCAAAGCCAAGCAGAAGTGGCTGCATGACCTCACAACCTCTTCCAAGCCAGAGTGGAGTCATCAGTTCACCTCTAAGCACAAATACAAACAACTTTGCTGATACCATTCCAAAAGTGATAGTCAAAAGTTCCAAATTATACTACAGGAAAGTAAGGTTACTAATCAGGCATCAGAGCCTCAGGGTGTGAACCCCCTTGAAACAAGACTCGGATTAACCAGGAGCCTTTTCTTTACCCTTCCTTTCAGATCTAGCAGGAGAGAGTGCTAACTGAGATTATGTCAATTTCTCAACAAAATAGAAGTTCCCTACTTCAAGCAAAGGCTAGTTGGTAGTGAACAAGAAGGTCATAAATGTTCAACTCCAGACAATCTCTCAGTGACCCAGATTAATGGGGACTCTACAATCTGTGCCATGTGGCTTTCGAGGTCTAGTACTCAGACCAGCAGCAAGGAAACCATAGAAATGAAGGGCACACACCACTTCCCCTGCCTCATGCTAACCAGAGGGCAGTTATATGGCAGTCAGTTTCCAAGAAGACTGGAGGAAGTGGTCTAGATAAAAGGGAAAATGGGAGGTGTGGTGGGGGAGCATTTGGGAAGATGGTTGAGTGGCAGTACAGTGGGCTTCAAAATGCTTGCCATATCTGTCCCTAAAACTCTTTAAAACCCTCTTGCTGGGTAGTGGTGGCACACGCCTTTAATCCCGGCACTCAGGAGGCAGAGGCAGGTGGATTTCTGAGTGTGAGGCCAGCTTGGTCCACACAGTGAGTTCCAGGACAGCCAGGCTACACAAAGAAACCCTGTCTCAAAAAACCAAAAAAAAAAAAAAGCAGTTTCCATCTGTGGGTGGAGACCTCTGCCTGGGCCACCAGGGGTCCATAGCCAACAAGCATCAGGAGAAAGCTACCCTCCCAGGAACGTGGAAAAGCTGTGAGTGGGGTTAAGGCGAGCACCACTGCTCACCAGGACCCGCCCGGAACCCTAGGGACACAGGGACTGAGGTAAAGTTGGGTACAGGAACTTTTGGTTTCCATCTGTGCCTGGGGACCTCAGCCTGGGCCACAGGGCTCCAGGAGAGAGCTGGTACCCCAGGAGTGCTGACACACCTTTGAGCACAGGCAAAACCACCACTTCTGTTCAAACTCACTGGATCAAGAGGGACCCTTGCAGAGCCATCAGAAAATAGGAACCAAGGGACAGCTGGGGACAAGATCCTTCTGGTTTCTGTCTGCACCCCAGAGCTGACCCTGTGCCACAGCTTTCCAAACCCAAATACCTCTTAGAGAGAGCTGGTCTTCAAGGAGTATTGATACAGAGGCCTGCAGGAGGGACAAGCCACAGCCAGACAGAGTAAGACCAGCTAACATCAGAGTTAACAAGATGGCAAAAAGCAAGGATAAAAACATAAGGAACAGAAACCAAGGCTACTTGGCATCATCAGAACCCAGCTCTCCCACCACAGCAAGCCCCAACACACCAGAAAAGCAAGACTCAGATTTAAAATCAGTTCTCATGATGGTGATAGAAGACTTTAAGAAAGAAATGAATAACACCCTTAAAGAAACACAAGAGAACAGAGATAAACAACTAGAAGCCTTTAAAGAGGAAACACAAAAATCCATTAAAGAATTACAGGAAAACACAATCAAACAGGCAGCATTCCAGGAAAACACAATAAAACAGACAAAGGAAATGCGTAAAACTATCCAGGAGCTAAAAATAGAAATAGAAACAATAAAGAAATCACAAAGGGAGA